>JAMKCH010003764.1:0-14124 GCA_023653785.1 Ophioderma brevispina
AGACGGTTCTCTACTTCTCCCCAACAATACGATTATAAATTTCTTCAAAATATGACATATATAATATAACAAGACTCAGCCATGTATGTGGGTTACTGTACATTTCCCAATCTTCAATTGTTTGTTGTGGAATTCTAGAGCATTTATGCAGGTGTAAAAACTACACCCGTGGATAAATCGTTTTATATAGATATCATATACCAAAATAATATTTTTACCAAAAATGAGACTTTTTACAAGATACAAAGAAACGATCGTAGTGGAATATTGGAGTCACTGTTAATGTGGAAAGACAACCGTGAAGTATTGGCTGATAGAAGAATAGCACACAATTTTAAAGATATTATGCCAGTGATATCATGGATTTATATTTTTGTATTTTTTTTCAATAGGTTTTGGAATGGGTCTGGTCTTCCAAGCGACATATACAACGTTTATTTATTACTTCGAAAAACGCTTTGCGTTTGCCTATATGTTAAATTGCTCAGCCTCAGGAATGGGTTACTTCGCCATACCGCCATTAATTGAAATTCTTATCACTTACTATGGATGGAAAGGCGCCTTACAGATTACCTCTGCGATCATGGCAAATATATGCGTATGTGGTTCGCTATTACGTCCACCGAAATTAAAGCATCGACATACTACAAAGAATAAGCGAGAATTCAACCATGACAAACAAGCAATACCGACTGTGACTGGTCCCCGTTTAGAAAGTAATTTGAAGAAAAGGTGTTTCCTCGACTTCCTTAAGGATGTTGCAAAGGACTTCGACTTATCACTCTTCCGTAATTTACAATTTCTATTCCAAGGCATAATCAACGGACTGTTATGGGGAGGAATTTCCAATGCAATAATTACGTTTGTTCCGTATTCGGTCAGCGTAGGTATATCAAGTCTGAAGTCATCTTTTATCATGATTGCTTTTGGCCTAGGTTGTGTTATCACGCGATTGTGTCCCGTTGGATTGCTAGTTGATAAGAAGATCATATCAGCGTCAACATTGGGTGGACTAGCTCACTTAATACATGGATTAAGTATCATAGCGATACCCTTCGCTGAGACATTGTCATTGTTAGTGATACTTGCCACAGTCATCGGCGTATCGCAAGGAATTGGAGGAAGTCTAATAATGGTGGTCTTGGCCAGTTCTGCTGGCTCGAAAGAAAAAGCTCAGGGTGCTTTATCTTGGCACATGTTAACATATGGTGTAGGGTCAACAATTATCATATTACTATCAGGTAAGTTTTGATACGAAAAATGCTTTTAAATCAAATTATGCTATCAGAATTTACCAGTGTCGGCACCAGGATTTTTAGGCAGGCGGAGGATGATAGAAGCGGCTAGGGGCCGACCAGGTAAGAAGATTATTTACGTGTGCGCTTTATTCCGTTAGTGTATTACAAAAAAAACGATTTTCCACTGGATCGAGTTGTAGTCCACTCAATCTACGGTATGACCTGGACAAAATTGCTACAGAAGGTTTTCTTGCTGTAACTTGCTGTTCAAACCCTCCCAAATAACATATCAAAAAGGTAGAAAAAAGGAAGTTTTGCAAGACATGCTAATTTGCAGCCAATTTGCATAAAACCTATGTGCCATTTTTGCCTATATTTTGGTTATTATACAACATATTAAAAGAGGACCACCCGATTTAAGTATATAAATTTTTCATCTTGATAGAATGGCCTTCACCTCCAAACCCCATCTGTAAAGTTTTGCGCCGATATTTCAACCCGTTTTCATGTGAGATAATCATTTTCTTAGCCCTATAGACTACTAAATTCATATCGGTCGACCAAAATGGGGTACATTTTCACTCATAACTTCCAAACCAAATATCTTTTAACCCTACGATTTCACAGGGTAATGAGAGTAAAATGAATGCCATAATTTTGACGCATGGACCAGTTACATAACTGCTCAGAGGTCTGAATAAAATTTAGTCTGATATGTATAACATACTGTTTATCACTCCATACCCATGACATAGTTCGTGCATAAAACGTGAACACACAATACTCAATACGTTTATCACTCCATACCCATGACATGACATAGTTAGTCATAAAACGTGAACACACAATACTCGTATTCTGGTGAGTATTTCTGGTTAGGGGGACTGTTTAGTACTCTCGTATGAAAAGTCTAGTCTTGAAGGTACAGTCACACAGAAAGACAGTCCCGACCAAACCTCTTCCAAAACTACACAAGACCACATTTCTTTCAAAATCGGCTATGGACTTGTCCCAAAACTTACAAAAATTTGAAATTTTTATCATTCTGCGATTTCCCCGCCAGTTAACAACATCCTAAACTCAAAAGATTCAAGAATGTTTAAGTCGGACAAACCACAGCACAATTTGAAGAGCACCCCCAATTCAAAATTTTCGATTTTTGCAAAGTTGCGTGATAAGTGTCTAGTAGTCCGGTGATCGACCCATATGACTGTGCGCAAGCGTCCACACAATTGTTTTGATGGTTTCTCCTAGGAAAACATGACTGCTGATTCCAAATCTGGATGATGCCACTTTGCATAATGAGCATTGTGAGATAGGGAAGGGGGGGTAATTAACAGGGGTAAAAATTTGTAAGGTTTCATGTGGATTTGAAATATGTATAGAAGTGTTTATCTTGTCCTAAGGGTTTTAAAAAAAGGTGATAGTTTGCTATACCTGCCCAACCTTTGGGTTTACACTACAGACCAAAAATTTGTTCCAGTCATCATGGGATTAATATGACAACGATAGGATTGTTTGAAATTGGTTTCAAATTGTTCGTATGGAATGTTAAAACAGAAAATAAACATGTACCTCATGTCAATCATTGATAAGGTATCTAACAGAGAATAAAATGATTAACCCCCATAGACCCTGTGGACCTTCTCCATCATTTCCCCCTTATTTATACCCAAATGTCCAACAAAGTGTAACCTATATTTGACATTAATTTATTATTTTTTCCCCAGAATGAAGAATTTGAGCCCATTTTGAAAAGAATCTGTGCATTCAAATGTTTAACCCCAGGAGAACACTTGAACAATTTTAGACTTGATGTGTTAAAAGAAAGTCAAGATATAGAAAACTATACCTTTTTTAATCCATAGGACCAGATGAACATGACCTATACACCTTTTACCCCATTATGAAGCATTTAAAAAGTTTACCCCTGTTATTAATTTACCCCCTACCCCCTATCTCAAAATGCTCAAGGATGCCAAAGTGGCCTCATCCAGATTTAGATTCAGTAGTCAATCTTGCTAGAAACATCAAAAATATTTTGTTTTTTGGGGGACTTTGCGCAAGGTCACATGCACGGTTCTTTGGGCCGAGCAACAGACTTAGTAAACTATACCTGCCGAGTGGTTAATGCCGCAAAAATGAGTATATGTCAAAAGAAGGCGATTTGTAATTAGAATCGGGATCCCTATTGTAATTTAATGCGGAGCTGGAAACAGCAAATTTTAGTCCGTCCATGATGAAACGGTGCCACCTCTCGAAAATGACCCCGAATTGACTTGGTCAACCGACGAACAACTAATAGATGAGCGTAGACACGTACATGGCGCAATCTTCCGACTATTTCATATGGAAGGACGTTTCCAGCCAGCCGTTGACTTATTATCTGAGATGTCGATATTGCTTATTCTAATTACAAAATCCTTTTTTGCGACACATATGAGAATTCTGAGCTCTTACCATTCACGGGTATTGCTTACTAGTCAATTATCAATGCAACAGGTTGCCTCCTTGCTCTGCCCTGACTCTCCCCCCCCTCTTCACTCTCCTCAAGACTGCCGTTCTTTTCTATCGTTCATTATCCTTCCAACTCTTTTCTGATTTTTCACTCGTCCCCGGTTCCATCCTTTCTTAAGTTTTCCACTCTTCGCCCCCGACCTTCCCGGGTAACTTATTTCCATTTCCTTCTTCCTCCTCCCTTTTCTTCTTATTTCTCATTTTTCCCTAGCCCCACCACCTTTCCCTCCTCTCCCTTTTTCACTCTGTTGCTTTCCTACTTGTTGTTCTCCTCAGCCCCTCCTTTTTTCTGTCCCCCGTGTATCTGTTTCCTTCCCTTCCCCCCCCATTCATCCTCTCTTGTCATTTATCATCCTCTCCTGTATCCCGACTTCGCGAGTCGTCTTGCTCTTCCTGCTGCATTGCTCTCGGTATTGGAAAGCCGATTTGTTCTACTCATTCCCTCTGCATAATCTCAAAATATCCGGAAAAATTGGGGGCGATCTTCAAACAAATGTGCAACATGTATTGTTTTTGACAAGACAGCAAAAGGTTGTGAAATGCTGCTGTCAAGATTGCAAGTCGGGCGACTTATTTCTGTGGTCGCCAGTGTAATCGCGGATTTAACATGTCTAGTTGGCTTGCATTTTCTCTCCCGATTGGAGCAGGAGACATTGCCGGTGTAGAAGAAACCATGTTCCGGCGTACTCCTAGTCCGGCGAAACTGGTGAACATTAGGGCAATCGATCCAGGTGACTCTTCACGAACATTAGTTCACGCTTTATTCAGTCATCGTCTATGTCTTACTCTCCTTTCCTCTCCAGTGTACTCTAAACCCGAGCCCCGGAATGTGGACTCCAGCAGGACTATATCTGCTTTTCACACCGGCCACTTTCCAACTGCACACAACCACTCATGATGCGCACCAATTGCAACTCATCGGCTACCGCTTCCCCAAACCGCTAATGTGTTATGCCGACCTTCAAAAAAGCCCCGCCACGATTTTTTTTTAAACTGCAGATAAAAAAACCGTGGCGGAGATTTTCAAATTCGCCACGTGCTCCCGACCACGAAGACTACACAAGGCCGTACAGGTCAGCCCAGGGCACATGAAAAAACCGAAAAAATTACAATTTTCGAAAAAGACCAATCGGCACAGACTTGAGCAATCTAGAAGTGGTTTTCTAGCAATAATCGGTAAGACTGCAGAAGACTGGACAGGACAGTCCCAGACCTGGCCCCCCAAAACTAAACATGAAAATGAAAAACTGCCTCACGATTTTCGAAAAATTATACCAATCGGCACCCGTCTGGAGCAGTCTGGAAGTGGTTTTCTAGCAAAAACATGGCTGTGTGAATGAGGTTGAATGGATGACACTGGAGACATTTCTGCCTAAAATGTCTCCAGAATTTGAATGGGGATGGAGTGGAGCCTTTCAGCTCAAATGTTCTCCAGACTTGGAATGGATGAGTGGAGACATTTCTGCTCAAGATGCCTCAGACTTTGTAATGGGGTGGGTGGAGACATTTCAGCTCAAATGTCTAGGGGTCAAATAACCGATTAAAATGGCATTTTTAAAAATCTATGGGAATTACTGCCGATTTCCGCAAATTATTTTACATGCTATGGACCAGCAGACCTGCTTCTGACCTTTCATTGTATGTCCCTGCCAGGGTAATCTTTTAAATTTTCCCCATCTTGCTTCAGAAGAAAAATTTTTTGTCTTTTCTCGAATCTTTCAGGTTTTTTTGTTGATTCAAACGGGAAGCCATCGGATGTCGTGGGTCGTGTCCGGCTTCTTACTTTTTGTGTCGGCGTCATTTTATGGCAGACCCATGTCTGATTCGTTGGGAATTTCACTTTAATGAAAAAGGGAGGACAGGACGCGCTACCTGTTCAGCTGGGTATTATACTAGTCTTGCAGATGGTACGGAAGCAACAAAGGTCTGATCCTGCAAGCGTGCCGCACATCGCTTAGGTCCTTGCCTTCTGCCTTTACAAATAAACCAGGTACTGCATCTAGAAACTGGCACTAACGCGGATAATGTTTCCTTAAATTTTTAGACTAAATAAATGAAACGGTGTCCTCGGTATCTGGACGTTTTAATGTTAATATCTCCAAATACAATTTCCTGGAGTTACTATGTAAAAAAGAAAGAAAACATCCAAAATAACTGAAGAATTTTGTATCTTCCTCCGGTTTAACGAATAGCCTGTGATATCTTTCATTAAGCAATATACCAACTTCCAGTACAGTGAAATTATCGAGTACTTTTGGAAAATGGACACTGCAAAAAAACCACCATCACTACGTATACGCGTGTATGTGCTCTCGTCTCAGAAGAGTTTATTTCACATTGTTGGAACCTGAGATACATTTGTTATAATAATAATAATAACAATCTTGATATAGCGCCTAATGCAGAGGCCTCTAGGCGCTTCACATAGAAAGGAGCAATATACAAAATATCAATACGACAAATACAAAAATAGATAACATTCTAATGTTAAAACAACAATGATATACATCACTTATGCACAATTTCAAAAAAACTTTAAATTTAAGTAGAAATTCATATATATATATATATATATATATTGTGACCAACAGATAGAAGAGAAAAGACAACCCAGTTGCCTCCCATACTAAGAACATATGGGGATACACCTGATTCGTCAGCTGTGAGGATCTGTGTGTATGTACCCCACAGCGACATCGGTTAAGTCTTGATCTTTCCTGGATTCAGATGCCTCTAACCCTACCTAAACTGATGAAACAACTATCCTAGGCAACCGGATTGGATGAAGGTAGAGAATAAGAAAAAGAAAGGGAAAAAATCACAGAATTATAATTAGTGGTTGGACTGCTTCAGAAACAGGATACGTGTCAGGAGCCAAAATGTTGTGTAAATAGGAATGTCTTCAAATAGGAATGTCTTCAAATAGTTGCTGACTGAGCTAAGCGGATACTGTTAGGGAGTTTATTCCACAAATGTGCTGCTGCGTAAGCAAAAGATCTATCACCATAGAACTTTGTTGATGAGTTGGCTGATTTACTCAGCTGGGAGCAAGATGAAGATCTCAAGGTTCTCGGTGGTGAATACAGCTGGATGAGCTCAGAGATATAGGCAGGTGACATGCTGTGGATGGCCTTATAGGTGAGAAGTAGAATCTTAAAAACAGCCCTCTGTTTAATTGGAAGCCAATGTAGTTGGTAGAGAGCTGGTGTGATATGGTCTCGTCGGCGGATTTTAAGGACAAGACGGGCAGCTGCATTTTGAACTCGCTGAACATTGGTCAATTCTCTTTCTGGAAGGCCATAAAGCAAGGAATTGCAGGAATCCAGCCTAGATGTAACAAAGGCGTGTACCAATCTGATGGTAGATTTTTCATCAAGGTACTGTCGAAACTGCCCAATTTTCCTTATTGAGAGCCAAGCAGTTTTGCATAAGCTGTTAACATGATTGATCATTCTTAGTGATGAGTCCAAGATGACACCAAGGTTCCGTGCTTCAGCTGTCGGATGTATAACAGAATTGCCAATGATCATAGTTGGCTGAGAGTTGCTAGCCGATCTGCTAAAATGAGAGCGAAAGTACAACATCTCCGTCTTCTTGTCATTTAATATCAGCTTGTTGGATTTACACCAGGATCTGATGTCTGCAATGCATGTTTCAATCTTTTTTATGGCTGCTTCACGATCCCGAGGGTGGAAAGTCAGGTAGAGCTGGGTGTCATCAGCGTAAACAACAAATGTGAATACCGTGGGCAGTGTGATGATATCCTGTAGGGGGCGCGAATCAAGATGAAGTATCGGTCCAGTAACACTACCGCCACAGGCTCTGACGAAGCACCTCTGACTGATATAACATTATCTCTCATAAAGGGAGGTGCAATAACACCATACATCAGATGATACGCAGACCCCAGCACCTCATCACTTGTTGGTACATACAAGGGCCTCCCCAACTGTTACTGGGGAAATTCTACAAACTGTTGAACGATCAATGTACAACCAAACACGAAATACTCTTGATTGCCCTGCAAATCCTTAACTCTCAAATTGAATCAATAACAGGTGACTGTATTGAAGAGTGTGCGCGTCCGGGATTAAAATTGTGAATTTTTGTAGCAAAAGTACTTTGGGTATTGATAATCCATAATTGATGGAAGCACTTGTTACCCCTTCCCCCCCCTCCCTGGATCCCAGCTTGGGTTTCAAGTTACTGGATTTAAAAGCTCCAATCATGTTTGAAAGCACCTGACACCTCTTCTCAGATTACAGTATTCTTAAAAAGGTATGGTTTACCAACATATCTATGGCTTATATATAGTTTCGGAGTTATGGGGTAAGAACGTAAAAAATGGAAAAAGACAATTTTGGTGTGTACGTGGTCAAAAGTTAAAAGTTGCCTTGTGATTTAGGTATATATGTGTAAATTAGTTTTCCCTACTAAAGGGTTTGAAATAAGGAATACTTTAATCTGCTATGCTTAGTTTTCACGTTAGCAAGTCAACAAATGTCACAGGTCATAGAATTTAAAGCTGCAATAAGACTTATTCGCCATTTTGTGTTAACCCTCGTCTACCGAAGGGGGGGTGGTTACCACCCCCCCCCCTTCAGGTTTTTTCCCCGGCTTGCTAAAACCCCTTTTTTGGTGCACAATATTTAATGTAATTGTCATTGACATGTTTCCGCTCCTTTAATCCAAAAACAACATCCACCGGGTATAGGCAAGATACATGGTGATCCCAAAGTGATGGATGGGGGGGGGTGGTAACCACCCCCCTCCGAAGAGACGTACCAACTGCCTAACACAACACAGAACATCACAGACACTTGATTTGGGTACCGAATAGATAGCTAGGTCCTACTCTTCATTGATACCAAAATGAGTACCGAACCATGCCTAGCATTACGGTCACAATGACGTCATAAAGTTCGCATAATCATGCAAAACTTGCCATTTCCATAGACACAACACCCATTGACAAATCAATTTTTCGCACAAAAAGGTTAGGAAATCAGATTTCATGCGTTTTTGACTCTACTTGATGGGAATGACTAGTTTTATATATGACAAAAGCTATTTTTTAGAGCTATAATAAGGTGGTTTGAGTCGTTAAATTGCGAAATATCAATTTTTCCAACCTATAATTTACAGTAATTTTCGTACTTTCCTCAACATATGACGTCATCTGACGTCATAATGGGGATGTTGGTACTTATTTTTGGTACCAATGGAAAGAAGAACCCAAGTATCCATTGTAACCCAAATTTCCAGGAATCGGGTTTTCAGTAACGAAAAAATCAAAGGTGGGTGGTAACCACCCCCCCCTCGGCAATTTTGTTACAAAAATGGCTCAGTAGACGAGGGTTAAGAATCCAAAACGTAAGATAGTCAAAACTATTCTTATATTCATTCTATTTCATAAAAATTGGAGTCATTTTTAAATTTTTTGACCCCTGTACAATCCAAAATTGGACTTTTTTCCACATTTTTTGCAGTTTTTACGTACGCCGTAAATCCAAAACTATAAGCCGTAGAGAGTATAATCTATACTTTTTTAATTCCTTGTATCATGACAAACTTCATGGTGTTTTTTTCGACACATCGGATCATTTTTAAAATTTTACCTGTGTAAGCTTGAAGTCCAAGCGGGGACCATGAGATCATGCTCTACAGTCCCCCACTAAAAATTAAATCTCCTCATTATACCTGTAACCCATGATTTAATGAAGACCATTTCATTAAATTCAACTTCGCCAAGTACCCGCTCAGGCAGAGTGCGTCCATCCACAGATCGGTGAACATAAATACCTCACTCTATCTACTTCAGAATATGAATATTCTGGTATATCGCAGTAAAATGTATACCTCAGCATATACATACCTCAGATGTGTATCCTCAACCTCGCGGCATATATAACCTCAACATGTGTAGACTCAGCAATGCGCATATGCATACTTCAGCATATGTTACTCTCAGCATGTGTATCCCTCAGCATATGCATACCTCAGCATATGTATAATACCTCAGCATGTGGTACCTCAGCATTTGTAATACCCAGTATATGCATTCCTCAGCATATGAAAACCCTCAGCATATGTAT
Source organism: Ophioderma brevispina (assembly GCA_023653785.1). Lineage (NCBI taxonomy): Eukaryota > Metazoa > Echinodermata > Ophiuroidea > Amphilepidida > Ophiodermatidae > Ophioderma > Ophioderma brevispina. The sequence continues at coordinate 9,851 of JAMKCH010003764.1, forward strand.
ACCTCAGCATCTGATACCTCAGTATGGTACCTCAGCAAGTAACTCAGCATATGCATACCTCAGCATGTGTATACCTCAGCATATGTATACCGCATTAATATGCATTCCTCCGGCAATATGTAACTCATATAATGTATACTTCAGTTTCAGAATAAGTATGCCTCAAACATATTTTGCAAAGAATCCCATATGCAACTACCCATGCTATCTGGTAATATATCATCTCTGAAATAACATATTATGCCTGCACTTGGGCCAATTGTATTATTAACCTGGTCAAGTTTGAAATTATCAACGCCTAGCTTTAGGGTTTATTGTGGCGTATCGGGTTAGTGTTATAGTTAGGTTTAGGGTAGGGGTTTAACCCTAGGTTAAAGGGTTAGGATAGGGTTAGACCATATATGCTTATTTTTCAGAAATCGGGGCCCAGCTTGACCCCTTTCGCTACACTAACGGCTCCAATTAGAAAATCATTAATCATTTTATTAAAAGACAAATAATGAATTTCACAATAAATCCCCCATAGCTTTCTGCCCAGAAATTATGTCTTGTGATTCTGCTGAAGTGGAGCCTGGCTGCCAAGGAGTCCAACTAACCATTTTGCTGCAGCTAATAAGATGAAGAAACCCTGAATTAAATAGAGCTTTCATGAAAGGAATGCCACCGAGCAAGATATAACCAACGGGGGTTAACACATGATTCGCTACACACATGTGTAAAAAATGATCAAGCTCCACCAGAGCCCACAGCAAACTTTTTTCTAAAATTTAAAAAGCCTGGCAGAACCAACACAAATCAGAGGGGCTGGACTTAGGGTAAATGGAAAGAAACAAAAATATGGAAGCTGTCTTGCCTGGATGGTGATCGTCTACGGCGGTCCGGTAAGTGACGTATAGCCTGTTTTCTAGAATTACAAGAAAGTTGGCGTCAGCGTTTGAAAATTCTCTAGAACTGGAATAATACCGAATGGCCATTGTGGGGAAAAGGGATTCGGCCCGTAGCGTTTGCGTGCCTTACTTTTCTTTCCCATGTTTGCGAGCACCGATACCGCCAAAAACGTTAATTTTCTCGCTAGGTTCTATAGGTTCATCAGACCATTCGATACATATCCAAAACAAACATAGTAACGCCTCTCTGATCCAAATCTCCATAGAACCCCAACCCCTTCGTTTTCCGGATCTATTTGAGTTTAGTTCATTGCATGCATACGCTATGACGGACTGAAAACGTTTAATCTCTAATTTTAGATAATATCTTTCGTAGTCTTTGACCCAGACTACACACTTTCCGGCCCGCCTCGTCTGAAGCTCTGAGATACAATGTGGGAAATGTAATGGATGTTTTAGTTTATTTTTTTTCAATAACACAATTTTGACACCATGTTTTTTCCAATACAAATTTCATGGAGATCTGAAATCATGGTTCAGTTTTTTAAAAAATGTTGTTCTTCTGGGTGTTTCTTGGGGAAGAATTTTTAAGGGGTAAACAATAAAAGTGTTTAAATATTTGTTTTAAAATTTAATACCAGTCTGTTCGGCTGCTCATAAGGTTCTAAAAAGTACAGTTTGCCATATTTACGACCTATTTTTTTCGTTACAATAGGCTCAAGAAGTTCACAAGGTCATTATTTTATAGAATGGTCCGATGTTGTTGAAAAACTGGTTGTAAAAAAATCGTTCATTGGGACACACTAAAAAAAAATGTATATAATTCTGTGTTTCATCACCTTTCAAAGTGAGACTTTTGAGATATAGCTATTGGTCTCCCATCACCCTGTGGACCACGGCCAAATATATGCCCTCTTAATTATTATGAAACGTCATTGACAACCGAACCTTTATATTTTCGGCTTCCTTACCGATAGTACTAACATTTGACACATTTTTAGGACAAACCGATGAATCTGACATTTTACCCCCAGTTTGACCTTGAACCCATTTTACTTGTAACTCTTTGTACTATACATAACACTCAGTCTGGACAAACCATAACTTTCTGTAATCCTTGAAAGTACTGACATGATGGTATACTTAAGACACATTTTTGCCACCCTTTTATATTTTGCCCCCTTATAAACCATGTACTAAACCTTGCCCCCCCCCTAGAATTAATCCAAGATACATTTTAAAAAATGACACCCATGATTTTTGGAATCCTCATACCATTTTTATTTAGAAAAACTGTTGGTTGCCAAGATTGTATAAATGAAATTTTCACAAAAATACAGTTCCACATGTACTATGAGGCTGCACCTGCAGCAACAAAGCTCAGCTGCTGCCAACACCCGTGAGCTGGAAGCAGCCTTAAGGAACTTGTTCCATAACACATGCATGTGCGATGGTCCTGGATGTTCCCGTAACCCATATACGACCTCTTTCTCGTCCGTTAATTCAACTGAGGTTTTCATGTATTTGCACAATATTTTTATTTTTTTTTTTTTTTTAATATTTTTAATTTTTTCGTTTTTGTTAAAAAAAATTGCCAAAAGTTGAAGTTCTTCTTCGTTTTAGAAAAATCGTCGGAATTACGAAAAGCTAAGACTCTGGGTTTTACGTACTTTGCCTGTTTTTTGGGGGGTTTTCCTTGTTCTTCTTCTTTCATTGGAAAGAACGTTTTGGCATGTGCCACTTTAATTCCTTAAAAATAGCCAAAAGTTGAGGTTCTCCTTCTTTTTAGTAAAATCTACGAACTTAACTAAAACTAAAAACTGAGGTTTTAGTATTTCCTCCAAAGCTTGGGTTTTCTTTTCTTTCTTTCATTTAAAATACGTTTTGGATGCGTCAATCATTTCTCACTAAAAAATTGGCTAAACGTGCAAATTCTTCGTTTAAAAATCATAAGTAAAGTACTAAAACAATAACTGAGTTTTATACGTTTGCCCAAGGTTTTAGTTTCTCTTTCATTTTAAAATCCGTCCGGTAATGAGTATCGTTTTGGGTGTGCAAAATGTTTTGCAGCTAGTAGGTTCAAGAAATCACAATGACTGACCAGAAGAACAATGATCGATCCATTAATGTAAGAAGGACTTCAAGGCATTCAGTTTGACTTGATCAATAATTGATCAATAACTTTTCCCACGTCACTTTTTAGAATTGCCAGCCGTTCAGAACACTGACCTCTACACATGGATAAGCGGGCTGCCGCACAGTTTAAGTGGTCCGCCGGTGAAACAACAGGAAGTTGGTTTTGGACCCTACAATATGGCGGAAACATGCATACACCTGCTGCTGCACACGTTCCACCCATATGTTCTATTGTTTGACAAGGTGTATCCATTGTTTACCGCCATATTTAAGGCGCAAACCACTTCCCTATGTTTCACTCGTCTACTCTGACCCGATTCCTGTGTAGATGTCAGTGGGTCAGAAGTTGAACAGAGGAGACTTTAATGATTAATTTTAACATTGTGGCGCTCTGGAATTTTTGGTTGAGCGAAAAGCTTAACTAGAGCATCACTTTGTCCTAAATGGCCGCTCTCACTATAAGGGCCAAGCCCCGAACGCACGATGTGACCCCCGCGCCCTGGACCGCTCTTTACTTCCGCATCTCCCGAATTCTCGCGTTAAACGTATTATGTATAAATAAAAGTAAATTGAAAAAAGTAAATTAATAAAAACGAAAAGAAATGGTGCAATCTGTTGATACGTTGACACATTTTGAGTCGCCGCAAAATGATCGAACTGGCACATAAGCTGTAATGAAATAGCAAGTGGGTAATGGTGGACAGTGGAGTTTAAATCTTTTTTATGACTCCTATTTTAGCTGCAAAACATTGTGGACAACCGAAACGACTGTAACTCATACCAAAACAGTTATTTACCATGAAAGTAGAAAAGAAAAACCTTGGACAAAGTACCTAAAACTCAATTCTTAGTTTTATAATTTCGGTATGATTTCGCTGAAACAAAGAAATTCAAATTTTGGCAATATTTACTGGAAATATATGATTCGGGCACATGCCAACCGTATTTTGCAATGAAGAAAACATAACACTTTCATTCTGTCAAAGTACCTAAAACTTCACTTCTTAGTTTTAATAAATTCGGTACGATTTTTCACTAAACGAAGAACTTCAACTTTTGGCCAATTTTTTAATGAAGAAAATAGATTGGGCACATACAAAACATATTTATTTACAATGGGTTCAGTGCCTTTTTTTTTCGGTTTAGTAACACAACAAAATTGCTAGATTATTTAACTAAAATGAAAGTGGGCAAATTGTTTTTCTTCAATCCATTTCAATCCCATTTCGAGACACTACCTCTTTGACCTCT
>JAMKCH010003765.1:0-50243 GCA_023653785.1 Ophioderma brevispina
TTTGTGTGATTTATAATTGCATGTGTCTTGTTGTTGTTGTTGTTTGCATGTGTGTGTGCGTGTGCGTGCGTGTGTGGGTGTGCATGTGTGGGTGCATGTATGTGTGTGTGTGCGCGCATGGGTGGTGGTGCACTTTACTTAAATCACTCAATCTTACAAAAATCACATTTATGTACAAAAATCTAACAAAACTACACAAATAGCACACCAGCTGTACATTTTGTGAGATTTTGTGAGATTCAATGGCGTTAGGGTAATAAGTAAATTCATTGCACATGCTTTACTTGAAATTTTACCTATGAGGTAATGAGGTACGATCGTAGCACCGAACTGAAATTTAAAAAAAGTCTTATTATTACCCTGAAAATTTTGGTCTTCAGGACAATGAAAAGTGGTAATATTGTCCGGTGGACAATCATAACTAGGGCTAGTGATCCGCAAATGCCGGAAACACTTAAAAATGAACCTTGCCAATTAAAAAACAATATTAAAATAAATAAAAACAACTCTACTAGGACTCGAGACTATGGTTTTAATTTACATCATAAGTCAGAGAGACCTTACCGCTAGACCACGAAGGCGGTTGACGACAGCTTCTGTTTTTTATACCATTTATCACTCTCTTATTAACATCTGTATTCATTCATACCTATTGTGTCATACCGTGATATACATGACTACAGTAGCGGAGGACAATGGTTACTTTCACTGGTGTAAAAGGAACTATAGTCCGATAGAAACTATAGTCCGGTTAAACTATATAAAAACCTAGAAACTAATATTGAAGTAAGGACTACTATTTCTAGAGAGAGGGGTCCACGCGGTGAAGACTATTGACCCTGGAAGCCATGGTCCGGGGTATAAAAACTTGCAACATTAAAGCAAGGACTGTTATTCCTAGGAACAGGGGTCCACAGGGTGAAGACCACTGACCCTATAGAAGCCATGGTCCGGAGGACCGCTCGGTTCTGTAGTCCGGTTAGGGCTATTGTTCCTTGGGACAGGGGTCCGTCCCTAGGAACCACAATCCCCCGGGCTATATCTCCAGGGGGACTATATCTCCTTTCACACCGGTCCTAATACCGCGCTTCTATTTTACCAACCAACTTGTTCATAGAACGCGAATTACACAGGGCTCCTGGAATTACACAAATCGGAGTAGCTCGCGTGTTGAAGAGTCTAGTGTAATCTCAGTCGCTTCGCTTTCATCACCGTGGACCCGAGGGTGGGTCTACTTTAGGGGTTACATTATATATCCTAATGACTATTACTGGCATAACTTTTATTACTCATGTTCTTTCTTTAGATGTCTGCTCTGAAATCGCAACAATTAAATTAGGCGTTATCCGAACGAATAACCTGACTTCTCCGCTCTACCCAGGGTTTTACCCAAATGATATCAAGTGCTTTTGGTTGATTGAAAGGCTAAAAAATAGCTTCACTGTACTGCGATTTATCGACATAGAACTATATGAAGATTCTCTGTCTATTGGCTTCTGTCAATTATCTGACATGGGAAGTGTTGAGTCAACTATTGTAGTTGTTACCGGAAAGAATGTTCGTCCCCAATTGTTGTCTGTTACATACTCAAATATTTGGGTGGCATTTGTATCTGATGGTATTGAAAGATATCGTGGATTCTTTATCACAGTCGAACATACCAGTAAAAATGGTATTATTCTATTTTTGGAAATTAGCGCCAAATGAACGATAACTAACAACTTTATTTTAGGTGAAATTAGACGAATATCCAATGATGTTTTTAAAGTTACTAAAATAAAATTCAATTAGATGAAGTAATAATTTCATCAGAAATCCAATAATTTACATCATTCTTGAATTACTTTGTTGTATGTTTTTCTTCAATTGCTTTTCTTCACAGTTACTTGTGAAAGTGATGATTTCAGGTGCGGTACAACTGAACATGTCATGTGCTTAGATGCAGGGCAGATCTGCGATGGTTGGCCTCTTTGTCAAGATAGAGCAGATGAAAGCACCTGTGGTAATGAAACAACAAAAACGAATTCGATGATCCTGGCGTTTAATAGGCCTGTTTTTTTAATGATAGTTTTTGGAATATTTCTTCACAATTTGATATGGTTTCCAACTTTAAAAAGACCATATTGATCCCAGTACATTCCTATAAGTTTAGAAAATGGGAAACGGTTCCACTTAGACTCAATTGGGGATGCCAGATGGGCTATATTTGCTAGTTTATGACAATGGCAGAATACATGGCAAATGCATTTTCATGCTAAAATAATGCGTTGCTAACAAAGTAGCATTACATCAGTATGCCCTAGGGCAGTCAGACCTTCTGGAACTAAGGTCACATTCTTACTTTATTAGTATTCACATGATTTGAAAAGCCAACAGAGTACTGGGTGTGCACTTAAAAGATCGAATTAGGAAAGTATGGTCAACAAACGCTTCGTATTGTCCAAATAAGACAGCATTGGATTAGAGCTAATCATTCATCATCATTTTGTGACGGCACACAAAGAGTTATCTTAACCCAAAATTTAAGGACAGAATGAATATACTGATACTGTTATCATGGTTATTGAGTTTTGTGTTGAAAACATAGGTTTTACTTTAATAAAGTTGAGAATGTAACATTATTTTCAGTAACAAGCAAGTTGTAGCCCAACGCATTTATCATTTTATGTAATGTGGCGTTTGTCTATGACTTAGTCATAGTTTTATATCGTCTTGAAAGATATTTTGTCACCAATATAACTAATGTTTATCATTATCAGTTAAGTAATAATTATGTAAATGCAGTCATTTGATTCAGTTGAAATTGTTCTGCACGAAATTTGGGCAAGTAAATGTTGAATGCAATCGATATTGTATTTGCCATTCTGTCCTTCATTGCCAGTCCGGGTGGCAGTCTTGTGGTTACTAGCTCCTCATTTTTGTAAAATGGGTTCTGCAGGTTACTTGATTGTTGGGGTCATATCTTAAAAACTATTGACTCTACCTTTATGAACTTTTTAGGGAGTTTAGCTAACAGTCCCATCTTACCTTACAACAAAGAATAAGTAGTCACGTGCTTTTGTTCAAAACTTATGGTGCCTGCCACCAAGTGTTGCGTTTTTTTGGGACACACGGTACACTAGCTGAACTAATTAATAAACTGGAAGCTGTACAACGTCGTGCTGTAAGACTTGTGTATAAAGATTACATTCCATACAGTAGTGTCTAGAATATGCTTCAACAACTTCAATGGGATACTTTGCAGTTGAGAAGGAAATTAGTAAGATCGACTATGATGCGTGAATAGGCAACGGTCAGGTTGCCATACCGGCGTCAGAGTTTTTAATGCCAGCCAAGCGTCCATCACGTCATGCCAACTCCAAATCATTTCCAAGACCGCACACCAAAAAGGACTGTTTAAAGAAACTCATTCTTTCTACGTACCATATCTGAATGGAACTGTTTACCAGAAACCCTCGTCAATATCATCACAACTGAAACTTTCAGAGAAGAAACAACCAAGTATCTAAGAAGCCAATCATTCAGCATCTAATTAACATCATTTGCACTCACTAACCTCTGCGTGTGACCTTTACTAATGAGTTGCAGAGTATTACTGTCAAAGTCAAAGTCACCCGTTGACACATCTTGCGCACTCAATAACCTCTGCGTTAGACCTGTACTTTTGAGTTGCAGAGTATTACAGTCGAAGTCAAAGTCGCCCGTTGACACTTCCTTGTCTGAAGAGAGTGGGTCCATCACATTCTCACAGTCGTTCTGTTGCGTCTTGTTCTCCCACTCACTTCGTGTTGTGATAATAATAATAATAATAATATCACTTCATCTAGTTGGCTACTCAAAGACATGCCTTACAAGCACACAAGCCTATCAGTACTTCAGCAATTGGATTGTAATATTCCCCATAACAGCTCCCCAGATTTCGCTTTGGTCGACGAGGTAATTGAGATTAAGTATCTTGCCCATGAACACAAAACACATCGACCACAGTGGTGCTCGAACTCACGATTTTGTACGATGATCACTAGTCCTGCGCTTTTCCACTGGACCACACATGCTCCAACAATTCGATAATCTTGCCTTTTTCACACTCTGAACTCTGCTAAAGTAGAAGCCACCATTCCTTTTACAATATAAGCGTATTTTAAGCATGTAGTGCGCCTTGACAACAATCGCCGATGTTGAGTGGCTAAATCGTGCGCGATCTGTGTAAATTTGCATAGCCCTGGCCCCGGAAGTGGGATGACGAGCGGACTACGCGTGATTGTGGCTTAAACTTTAGTACTTGTTGTCATTAAATGATTCAGGAATCATGATGGTCATTAGCGATGCTTAAGAAAGCAAACATGCAAGCCGATAGGTGCATGTTACCTAATCATGCAAGCATGAAAAAAATTGGTCAGTGTAACTTGGTTATTTTCTGATGATGTAAATAGGACTATCAAGATTGAAACATTATATATAGGGGTAGAGGGAGTGTTTTGATTGGAGTATATCGTCGATGGGCGGGAAAAACCTCATATGTAACTCCAGAGGTCAAATGCAAAACCACATATGTAAAAAGTGGGCCCCAGTGCTAAAACCTCATATGTGCATTTTGGTCACATCGGGTTCTAGTTTGAATTTCAAGCCAAATATGATAGAAAATCTTGTGGCAATTTATTTCAAAATCTGGGGGAAATAGTTATCTAAATATATTTAGATAGGAAAACCTTTCTTGTGCAAGGCATTACAGCAAATGATTCAGTTTTTGGTGTCTCTCGAAAATGTTACATATGAGGTTTTGTCATGTTACCGTTTTAACTACATGTGAGGTTTTGCTCTTAAAGGTCAAATGCACATATGAGGTTTTTCCCGCCCAGCGACGATATTTTTTTTTTTTTTTTTTTTTGAAGAGAGTGGGTCCATTACATTCTCACAGTCGTTCTGTTGCGTCTTGTTCTCCCACTCACTTCGTGTTGTGATAATAATAATAATAATATCACTTCATCTAGTTGGCTACTCAAAGACATGCCTTACAAGCACACAAGCCTATCAGTACTTCAGCAATTGGATTGTAATATTCCCCATCACAGCTCCCCAGATTTCGCTTTGGTCGACGAGGCAATTGAGATTAAGTATCTTGCCCATGAACACAAACACATCGACCACAGTGGTGCTCGAACTCACGATTTTGTACGATGATCACTAGTCCTGCGCTTTTCCACTGGACCACACATGCTCCAACAATTCGATAATCTTGCCTTTTTCACACTCTGAACTCTGCTAAAGTAGAAGCCACCATTCCTTTTACAATATAAGCGTATTTTAAGCATGTAGTGCGCCTTGACAACAATCGCCGATGTTGAGTGGCTAAATCGTGCGCGATCTGTGTAAATTTGCATAGCCCTGGCCCCGGAAGTGGGATGACGAGCGGACTACGCGTGATTGTGGCTTAAACTTTAGTACTTGTTGTCATTAAATGATTCAGGAATCATGATGGTCATTAGCGATGCTTAAGAAAGCAAACATGCAAGCCGATAGGTGCATGTTACCTAATCATGAAGCATGAAAAAAAAAGGGTCAGTGTAACTTGATTATGTCTGATGTGTAAACTAGGACCTATCAAGATTGGAAACATTATTATAGGTAGAGGGAGTGTTTTGATTGGAGTATATACATATCATTCTACAACCTATAAATGTTACTCTTATTCCGCATGACTTTAATCGCTCATGATTCTGTTACATTTTTGCATGGTAGATACAGTTCCGAATTGTTCAGGGATTTTGGCATTACTTTTCACAACCATACATCTGGAATCTACATCCTTATCGCTTGTGAGCGACGAATTTATACATTGTTATGGGACGTTACAACAGGCCGATAACCATCGATACGAAGCAGTCTTATCGTTCAAATTGTGGATTTCTGAAGGACGCACGGGCATTTTATTTCATAGTGCTTTACGCATAACATTGAGCCATACTTTTGAATCGGATCCAATCAGTTGCACATGAGTTCACTAATTTTGACTCTGAATTAAAAAACGCTTCGTTGTCGTCCAATCTCGCTAGAAAGAGAATACAAATTGTGGAGAGCAAACTGAGTGATAAACAAATTGAAAAGGTATTTTCTATTGAAATTACCCAGAATGCGATCGAGGTATTTACTTGGAAAGATATATAAAGAGTTGAGTTTCCCCCAAAAGGAATAAATCTACTTTTCTAGTTCTGCACATGTACTTTATTCATTAATTTTGTGTTAAAGAAAGATCCCACTTGTAGAAGCAGAAGAAAGACATTAGTTACTCTCTGTTAATTACAGGTATTTTATGTATGTATTAATTTCTATGTGAAAGGGGGATAGGAACTTTGGAAAAACAATATTGCAAACCAAATTTGGGCAAACTACTGATTTATTTTATTTATTTATAGTTATATAGCTGGGTAGATCATTCAGTGCTCAGACACTGCTTCCACTGATGCCCAGGGATCCAGGACGGATTGGGGAAAGCCAGCGAGGTTTTACCCTACTCTTATCGAAAACTGGCTGGCGGATTAATATACAAGGTGAAGCCCTGTATATGGGGGACCGACGGTTAACGTCCCATCCGAAGGACGGGATATTCTCATGGTTCGTTTGCCCAAGTCCAAATGAACCATGGGAGAGCGGAATTCCAGTTTCTACTATACTAATACTACTCACATACTACTACTACTACTAATATATACTACTACTATACTACTACATATACTACTACTAATCATACTACTACTATACTTCTACTACTACTACTACTACTATATCACTACTACTACTACTACCCTTACTACTTGCTTTATTACTTACCACTAATTTAAAGACAATATAAACCGTTTCCCCTATAGTGAACTTCGATGGCAATTAGACATGGAGTTTGGATGTCAAAAAGGAATATACGGATTGATAATCCAAGTATGTCTTTATGCATTTCAAAGTGTTATGGTGGTTAAGTTCTTCTATGGAGAAGATGAGCCACATAAATGCCGAGGTAAAATGGTTACCAAATTAGTAGTGTCAGCACGCAATGTAATTAATTATTGCATACGATTTGAAGTGAATTTTAAGAGTAGCTATTAAATCACTCTTAACACTGTTATGGCGTCTCGTAAGCGTCAAAGGTCAGAAATACCTTCACACACAAATAAATGAGCCTTGTGCACAATGATCTAAATTTTAATGAACCTTTAGTAGATGTGGGAATCCTGAATAGTAAGTTTAATGATCTTTAATTGGTTGTTCAAGATATTTGGTATGTCCAAATAAACTTTGCACATAAGATTACACACAATATATAAGATTGTACTTAATTTGTAAACACAGAATGTCCATAATGTCCACAAGAAGCACCGTTGCAGTTCAAAACGATGATATGTCCTCACCGCGAAGGACTCCAAAATAATGACAGCGCATAAGTTCTCATAAAACTCCTCAGGTAATATAATCCAACGTAACATCTCTCAGTCCTGAAGGTCATTTTGCAGCAAGTGCAAGACGACGGGGTTTCCCCTCGACGACACTAAATATTCTGCAAATACAGTCCAGGTATTCTACCACCATCAGTCTGTCGCTAAATGTCCTCAGTAGGACCAAAACTGGAATCTCTGTTTGATTCCAAATGAGCTCTTTGGTTAAAACGACAGCACACAGATCAGCTATTACGCTCGGCGGCATCCAATATTATAAAAATCCTGCAATATGTAAAGCTCAAACTTACCCAGTAGTTGAGATTAAAAAAGCATAAATAATTTGATACTCTATAGTTCTGGTTACTACTGCTGGCCCGAGACTTTACGCGGAATCCATTATAATTGACTTCACAAAGTTCCCAATCTAAAAAATTTACCACAGATCATGCATAAAATAAACTTAGCAATGTCAAATCAGATGTCAAAAATTACATCATCTGAAATTGAACATTTCACCTTTATAACTTCATGGGGGAATCCCCAGATCATGCAATGTTTTGCTCTCAAAGCATAAACAAGTTGACTCAGTTTCTAATTTACATCTTGGGGAATTCCCCTTTCCCCTATTGTGCAATCTATCTAACAGGTGCACCTTGCACAAAAAAACACAGGGGAATCCCCTGCTCTCTTTTTATCATAAACAAAATACATTTCCCGTGAGAAATCTTTTCTCAAATAAAATTGAGAAAATCAAATTGATATTTTTAATCACAAAATGGAGGTATTATAACAACACCTTTGTATTTATCAATGCATTCAGGAAAATGTGGAAAACAAATTATATGATCTTAAACGATGGTCCCACCACAATTAATCCATTTAGGAACATGGATAATGGATACCACGATAACAGTCACTGCGTTTTCTTTGTAAGAGGTTCTAATCAAAGTGAAGATATAAATCAACTGTTTCGAATACATAGTTTCGATCTTGAAAAGGCCTTCGATTTTTTACTGATTGGAGAGGGTGAAGATTCATCAAAGCGAGATTCAGTTTTAATCGCTAACCTCTCAGGAACTATACATTTGAAGGCATTTCGACTGTTTGCCAGCAGCTCTTGGATCACTCTTATTTCAGACGAATCAAAATCCGGGACTGGATTTATATTCGAAGTTCAGTTGATTGCTGAAAGAACGCCAGGTACGTAATGTAGACTTGAGGGAATTGCGCTTTCCTTGTTCAACGATGCAAGAATATTGCCGCTTTCAGTTCCAAAGGTAACAGCAACACATAAATGTCTGTGGCATTAATATCAGGAGGAGTTTAGTAGCAGGCCCAATACACAATTGCAATAAAACATACTTCAAGTAGAACAACTTTAAATATTCTAATTAAATTTACCGCTTACTTGTTCTTAGGAGAAAACGTCTGTTATATGGATGAATTTCACTGCGGGGATGGTTTCTGTATCGACAAGGGAAGCGAATGCGATGGATTTAAAGATTGTGTTATTAATGATGCCGACGAAGAACTGTGTGGTAAGTAACAATTGAAAAATAACTTTTGTCAGCTTTTACCAGCACAAATAATAATGAAGGGATCTCTGAAAAACAACAAAAATGGAGACCAACATTATACAATTAAAGTGCTATAAAAAGAAAATATCATATAAAGCTTAATGATACTTCTGAATAATTTCAGGGTAAGCGATTCCTTTATAAGTAAAGTATTCTAGAAAGTTAATGTCATTAATTAACGATTCCTATTGATGCACGCTGCAGGTTATATTCTTTGTCCAGAGCTCTATCTTTGTGGAAAAGCTAAATCTGTGACAGATTTTATTTGCAAACCAAAAGAATACGTTTTGCGATGGGAAGTTTGACTGTCCAGATGGTGACGATGAAACCGAATGCGGTATGTGTTCGTTCTTTCGTTTCTTTGTTTGTGTGTTCACGACCGCTGCTACAACATTGTTATCAACCCTTCTCAATCATCATCATCATCATCATCATCATCATCATCATCATCATCATCATCATCATCATCATCATCATCATCATCATCATCATCATCATCATCATCATCATCACCATCGTCATAGTTATCGTCGTCGTCGTCGTCATCGTCGTCATTATCATCATCGTCGTTGTCATCGTCGTCGCCGTTGGCTTCATTATTATTGACCTTATTGATGAAGTCACTACAACAACTCATTTTATTTTTTGTCTTTTTTTCCCACTATTTAAAATTATCTTTGTTTTGTTGATATTTGTTTATTTGAAATAAAGAAATAAAGCGATGTCCAGAGAAATGCGTGTGCTCATATAACAATGGGAAGTTCTTAACGTCTTGTCAAGACTGTTGAAGATATTGCACAGATAACAAATATATTGTGAGTACCTGAACCATAAAATCCAAGAAAACATAATGGGAAATCTTAATGAGGCAATATGATTTTAAGCGCAAAGCTAAGTGAAATTACAGAATTAAAGTAACCCCTTTGGAATCCTTGAAGAAGAGGAAATTGATTACAAATAGCATTACTGAAAAATAACTATAAAGCAATGTACAAATAATTGTTAAAACGATAAATTTTACAAAAAGCATAAAATGAACTTGTAATAGGAGACATACTAAAATATCATGCTTTTATTTTTTCACCTTATGAAGGACACTTACGGAAGGCGTCGTCAGTCGAATAGGTGATGGCACTTTTAAGGGATTATCAAAATTAAATGTTTTGTAAGTTTGATATAAACACAACACTATGTATGTAATACAATTAAAGGAGAATAGCCCGATTTAAGTATAGAAAGTTTTCATCTTGAAAGAATGTAAAGTTTCACGCAGATATTTCAATCCATGGTGATGTGAGAGATGGATACGTGATTTTGTAAGCCCCATAAAGTACTCTGTAAAATTAATATTGGTCGCCTAGAGTAGAATACATATTTTGCTCATAATGTTCAACAATATCCTTAAAGACCCTATCAGTGATTTGCTAATACAGCAAATCGAAAAAATCATCAAAAATCCAGATTTTTGCATGTACGTAACACACGTACAGGTATCCTAACAATACCCATGCCAATGATAAGACCATAAGCAACAATAGGACAGAATCGGAGCTTTTAGTCATTACTGTCCGAACGTACCTTCCTACAAACACGTCATTGAATGGAGAATCGTATCTTGGAACACTGCCCGTTTTCTCCTTTTCTTTTCTTCCTTTTCTTCATTCTACGCTGAAAGGTACTTATTAGAAGTCTACAGACTTATCCTTCACGTTGAAGCTATTCCTGCTAATTTTCAAGTTAAATATTTTTCAATCACTGATAGTTGCTTAAAAGCCCTAATAATTTTTAGGGTAATGAAAAAAATAGTACTTTGATACCATATTTTGACCACTGGGCTTCTGGGGACGAGTATATTAGCGATCGGATCATGGCCCTTTACCTGTACACAGCCATCTTACTAATGCCGTGTCCCAGTGCGTGAGCTCGTTTATATGTACCCGTAGCTTTACTCCAAGTGCAACCTTTGAGCCATAGTCGATACATTTTGTACAGCTAAATAAAGCAAGTGATGCACATGCGTCACTTAGCACATGGTAGTTACATGTTTTCTTTCCAGTACCGTACCTTTCTTGTAGTGTACTCTAAAGTTGCCTTTTACGAAGCAATTACGAAGTACCCCCGTAGCTACTCTTGAGTACCTTCGCAGGTACTATGCTATCAGCTAGCTGATACACAAAACTGTGCCCCACGAATTCCAAAAACCTCCACCTTTTGCTTATTTTTTAAATAAGTCTAAATTATAGAGAAAAAACAAGAAACTCCACCGTTTGATGACGAGATGTTCAAGTCCTAAAAGTAATATTTGTAGGGGTTAGGTCAACCTTTACAACAAAGTATCCTCTTTCGACGTCCCACACTCCCAAACAAATAAACCCTGAATACGACTCTGTATATTTCATTGGTGTTTTCCTGGAACATATGCGCCTGCAAATATTCTATTTATCCCTCGTCCAACCATACCATCCCCATTTATTTCGTAATTAAGGGACAGACATCTTCTTCTTTGGTATCAGTGTGTACATACGTCCTTTCTTCAAATGAAGTACAAAACATATCAAGTTTTAACAACTGAGAGTTTATAACCCTTACGTCCCTAGAGTGAAAACACAAGGCAAACGGGTCCGCTTCGTGATTTTTTAAAAGTGGGAAAATGGCATTTAGGGATTTAAGGGATGTGGGGAAAAATCAGAAAAAGGGGTTTTTGCCATTTATGCAAGCAAAATTGGTATTTATTTGGCGATGATGGGTGTCAAAGTAAGCATACACTTGTTATTACTCAAAAAATACAAATATTGTCAGTATTTGCTTACAGTAGCATCATAAGTGACATTTTTGGCATTTTACACAGTAAAGTATAGGTATGCGTCAACCACCCCGTACCTTCCGACTTTGACGGGACATCATGACCCCCTGAAGGTGGTACCTCAAATTTTGTTTCACTAAAATGACCACAAAGGATGACCTTACAATTAAATAAAAGCCTGTCTTGTTCCAATTTCTTACAATTATAATTTTTTAGATTGTATATTAAATATATATATATATATATAAGGATTATAATAATAACATTGACCTCGTTGACATGAGTGCATCTTTAAAAGTACACCCCGTACTGTTGCATTGTTGTTAGGCTCGTTAGGCACCCCAAATTCCACAAAAGGGGAAAAATGTCCACTTTTTGCTGAATTTTTGGATAAAAATGCTCAAAATTTAGAGAAATTAAAAAAAAAAAAAAAAAAAAGTAATTAAGGGACAGACATCTTCTTCTTTGGTATCAGTGTGTACATACGTCCTTTCTTCAAATGAAGTACAAAACATATCAAGTTTTAACAACTGAGAGTTTATACCCCTTACGTCCCTAGAGTGAAAATTACTACCAGCCTGACGATCACCGCAAAAAGGGAGGTGGCGCAATTTGTCTTGTTAGAGTTAGGAGCAATTTTACCCTAAACACAAGGCAAAAGGGTCCGCTTCGTGATTTTTTAAAAGTGGGAAAATGGCATTTAGGGATTTAAGGGATGTGGGGAAAAATCAGAAAAAGGGGTTTTCGCCATTTATGCAAGCAAAATTAGTATTTATTTGGCGATGATGGGTGCCAAAATAAGCATACACTTGTTATTACTCAAAAAATACAAATGTTGTCAGTATTTGCTTACAGTAGCATCATAAGTGACGTTTTTGGCATTTTACACAGTAAAGTATAGGCATGCGTCAACCACCCCGTACCTTCCGACTTTGACGGGACATCATGACCCCCTGAAGGTGGTACCTCAAATTTTGTTTCACTAAAATGACCACAAAGGATGACCTTACAATTAAATAAAAGCCTGTCTTGTTCCAATTTCTTACAATTATATTTTTTAGATTGTATATTAAATATATATATAAGGATTATAATAATAACATTGACCTCGTTGACATGAGTGCATCTTTAAAAGTACACCCCGTACTGTTGCATTGTCGTTAGGCTCGTACGCGGGCACCCCCTAATTCCACAAAAGGGGAAAAAGGTCCACTTTTTGCTGAATTTTTGGATAAAAATGCTCAAAATTTAGAGAAATTTTGACAAGAAAGTCCACTTTTTGATGATTAAACGTTCAAAAAGTGCAAAAAGGACCATTTTATCAAAATAGGTCCACTTTTCAAAAAGGTCCACTTTTTTTTTTAGGTCTCGCACCCCCAAAATAAATCCCGCGTACGGCCCTGATTGTTGTGAAGGTACTCCGAAGGTGTATAGTTGAATGAATACATTACTTTGTTGCCTGGTGACCATGTGGGTAGGTATTCGATGGTTACTTAAAGGATACTTTAAAGGTATTCCCATGATGGATCTGACTGTATAAGCTTTTTATATATCAATTTTTACATGGCGCCGATGGCATATCCGATCATTACGTTGTTTCTTTTTCCCCTTGCTGTCATTTGTATAAATTTTCTAGAAATTTAATCAACAATAGCATATCAGTCCTCGGACGAAATGCGTTCTTTGGATTAAGTCACTTGGATAATATGTGAGTAAAACAGATTAAACGCGTCTTGCCTTTCGATTCTCTGTTTGCTTTATTTTGCACTTTCCATCAATCCATAAAAATCGTACAGTAATTGAAAGGGTGGGCACAAAGTGCGTACCCACATAAAGCATATGTTACTGGGTCTAAGATGAATGTTTATTTGACTTAAGGTTCGTTCATACTGCACTGCAAGGTGCGTTGCGGTAAGTTGCAGTGCTCGAATTCGGTCTCTGTCCAGTATACCGCATTGCGGTACTGCAACCGAGTTAAATTTATTTTAACTGCAACTGCAGCAGGTTACGTTGAGTTGCTGCATCAAGTGATCGATATATCGGCACTGCACTGCGCAGTGCAGCGTAGTATGGACGAACCTTTAGTAGATGAGAATCCTGAATAGTAAAGTATATAAGCATAAAGTACAAAACTCTCTAAAAGATTATGTTGTCATACACTTCTAGTGTATCAGTTTATTGTTGATTATCCATTGTTGTTCAGTGCATTATATCCTACGAATCAGTCTCCAGTAAGGTTATCTGAGGCAGAGAGCACAAATTATATAAACCTGCACGCCAAACAAAAGATTCTAGATAAACTTGCACGCGAAACAAAAGAATCTGGATAATTTGTGCACTCTGTCTTCTGGTGACTTCAGACAACCTCTAGAAACACGGAGAATGATTCGTAAAATACAATGCTCTGAACAACAATGGATAATCAATATACAACAGATTTACCAACCATGTCCATCAAGCATCATTAAAGGATGGTTGACAAAGTTATCCTAATGTGTGAAATGGCGTGCTTGAGTGGCTTTTCAATTCTCCCAGTTTCACTGGACCTCTCTCTATAGTAATTTTTTTAATCAAATGAAAACTATGAGTTGATAAGTGAAAAGCTGAGTTTTCTGATCCAAATGAAAACCGAACTTTTACAATTGGAATTGAAATCTGTTACCCTCACTTGGTGAAAAAACACATTTTCTTTTAAAAAAACAGAAACAAATAGGGTATTTCTATATGAAACGTAGATTTTCAAAAACTTGGTTTATTAGTCGACTTTTTTTTCGAAAAAGTTCATATTTTGATAAAACTGAGTTCAACGATGAGTAAATGATTGACTGTGAAAACCATGTTTCTCAAAAATATTTTCAATACAAACTAAGTTTTCAAGTAAAACCTCAGTTTAAAACCAGTTTACTTAAAAGATATATAAGCCTGTCTAAAAAAAATGGTCAATTCAAAAACCGATGTTTTCAATATTATATCTCAATATTAGTAAGTCGTTTTGTACATCACATTAAAGAGAAAAAACCATGCTTTCCAGGTTTTTTGTTTCATCTCATCCAGTTTACTGCGGAAACAAAATCGGTGTTGTGCAATTCTGGTTGCGTGAAAAAGGTGAACGAATTTGTTAATTATTCACACTTGAACAGAATGAAAATCTTAAAAAGGGATTAACTTCATAAAGAAGAAACTATAAAAGATTACGAAAACAGTACGTAATGGTGGAAGTTAGGTCTAGTAAGTTCTGGCTTTAAGATTAAAGTGAAAAACATTCGACATACAGTTGATTGTTAGCACTAGAAAGAGAACCAGGAGTGTACAGCTGGCGTACAGCAATCTGGAGGAGAGAGTTTTTTATGGTCTTGAAGTATAATGAAACGCCAAATTCCTTACCACACTTTGATACTTTGCTTCAAATTCCAAATTTGTTTTGACTTCAACAATTAGTAAATGCCCACAAAGATAGTGGAATATTTTGTAAACAATTTTTTGGACTTGGAGTGTTGATTTTGCTTGCAATACATTACTCTGGCATGATTTTAAAGATACCAATTTTGTAAATTCAATTCAAAGTCCATTTCATTGACGTGCAATAATATTTGTATTGCTTATATTTATGAAAAGAAGATTTTTATATTGAACTGATTATGTGACTATTTTAAACGTGTGTCGATAAAACTAGACTTCTTTTGTTTACTTTAATCGTGTGTTGGTCTCTGTCACGTTGCATTTGGAGCTTCTAAACAGCATGGCATAACGGGGTATAAGCAACTATGGCCATGAATAAAAGTGGCACAAAACGATTTTGGTATAATCACACTAAAATTGTCATATCTCTGGATTGCCATGGAAAGACTGTCTTTCGTCTTTAATATTATAACAAGTAAGAGTGATTTATTGGAAAATTTCTATTTAACTATTTTTTTCTGATTGTACCATTTTTTTTAGACAGGGCTGTAATTTTAAAGCTTAGCAAATATAATTCAAAAATCTGCACTTACTCAAAAAGCAAATTTGTTAGTACATGGCATCCAGTTCAAAATGATCAATGACAATCAGATATAAAACTTGAGAGAGTAGGGTTTTATGAATGACAAACTTTTCAGTCAATATTTATATCGCTTTTCTCGATAAACTAGTTTTCAATAAACAAAATTTTTCACCTAAAACTAAATTTCAGTTGAAACACAAAGCTTTCATCAGTTACATACTATAACTACGAATTTCCCGAAAAAATAAGTAAAATTAATTATGACCAAAATAGTGTAACGAAGTATGAGGATTTGCCTGCCATACATGGCATAACTATTACCCCCTACTGTTGGCCACGTAAGAGACCCGACCCTCGAACACGGCGTAGCCGGGGGGAGGAGGGAGGGGAATCTTTCCCCCTTCTTGCCCACTCCCTGAAAATTATTGATTTTCTGCACATGTGTCAATCCTATAAAACAAATAGGCCTATACTATTATCTTACCGAACAAATTTTAATGTTGCTAAATTGGCGGATTTAGGGGGCGCATATGGTAACCGAACGCATGGTAGATGTATAAAAATATAGAAATTAACTGTAACACTGTACGCACGCCACGGGGGAATGTAGGCCTACATTAAGTTGCCAACCCACCCCCCCCCCCAGCTCTCCAAAATTTGGGTCAACCATGCGAGCGAAGCGAGACGAAATTTGGCGCCCCTGCGCTTCCCCCGGAAAATGTATGTCCCTTCCCTTCCCCCTCCCCCCCCCCGCTGCCCCTGAAAAAACTGTTTACGTACTCCACTGCTGCCACGAACCGGGGTCAATTCAAAACCTCAGACAACACACAAAAAACTATGTTTTCTTGATTTTTAACTGTTTATACTTTCATTTGCATGATTTGCGCTACTCGAAAACAAAGACTAATTACTGGACAATAGCTTGTACATGATCCAGCTGTTTAATTGATAGGGAGTCCTCATGCACGCCAAATCGCTAAAACCCAGCTAACCCTCAAATGCGTTGTTTTGTGATACATTATCGCTATTTACAATAAACAGGATGACTTTAGTATTCTGCCACCCACACCATTAGCATGCGTTTTATTCCGTTGAGGCGGTCCGTATTCATTTTGGTGGTGGCACACTATAACAAATGATTTTGAACTACCCATTTTTATAGGCGTGGTGGACCATCAATACACACAGTACTATGCCTAAAAATCGGACCACATACCTTTAATTGGAGAATCCAACTTTCAATACCTATAATCCCATAGCTGTTTTGACTACCTGGAAAGCTGGCATATTGGTTGTTGGTCGTCCACACTCTTGTGTAAGCACCTCGCAAGCTCAAATGACCTCATTACCAACCTGATAAACAAACGTTTTTAAATGGGGATGATAGGGAATGTGAAGCATCAACAAACACTAATCCTACAACTGCGAATGGTCGATACAGATGATTGAGTAAGAAGGCCATTTGATGACCGGTGTTTTAACATTTCGTGAAGTATTTTAATTTTTTCTAGGGTGATTTTTCTTAATCTTAACACATATTCGTATGATTACTTTATATTGTGAACTGATGCAGCTAAGTGTATGACGGATATTAAACTGAACGCGTGGGAATGTAATGTTTATAATTTAAGTCCGATGGGACATGTCCTTCTATGCGTTAATATATGGATAAGCGGGACCACTATTAGGCACTCGCGCTAAAGCGCTCGTGCTCACAGTGGCCCCGCTAATTGTTAATTTTAATTCCCGCCAAGCATGCTATTATATCCCCGACTGCACTCCCTATGCCTTATCCTATAACATAATTTTGTTGTTTTCTAAGAAACACTAATTCATCGGTATTTCTTTGCAAAAATCATGTCCAAATCTAGGGTTTTGGATATAACGAACATATTTGTTACATTTACGATTGAGATTCATGGTTTGCCAGATGATTTGGGTACAAGGGTGGTTAATATACTGCTAACCACTGTGTCCCTTGTTTTGAAACATCACAACAATAGTACAATATTAATATTTTGGTGTGTTATCATTATTTGTGAACTGGGTTATTTTCTTTCGAACCATTTAAGCCTAAGGCATATGTTTTAATTAGTAAATTAATGGTCCGAAAGACAGGTGTGTACACGCCTAACAAATTGTTTCTGTCCTATATTTTCATATTTTCCTGGACCTAAAGAAAAATAATTCAATAAATCATACACTTTTCTGTAGTGAACAAAAATTGTATTTTCCTCGCCAAGAAACATCGAACTTTTTCTTTAAAAGGTTTTCATTTAGATTTTTTTTTTTAATTGCCCTGTGTCTGTTAAAGATTTCCAATGTACAGTAAACTTATTTGTTTGTTGTTTTTTAGGTATCTTAATAGTAACAACAGTTCCCAAGATCAAACCCGATGCCTGCAACGGAATTGGCCAGGTGAAGAACACTGTGAGTACGTATGTTACCTTACTAAAAATAACTATAATAATCAAATTTGACACGTCAGTCTTATCTCAAATATGGCCCATTGACAAACTTTGATGGATATTGTTAAATAGTTATAACATCATTGGAAAGCCCACCGACACCTCCTTTGTTTACGTCCGTTAGACAGTAATTCGTAATGCACATGGTTTAGCAACGTCATGCTTAATGTCTTGAAACTAACTCTCTAAGCAATTCAAACACTGAGTTTTTACAATCCACTATTAATAATAAATTCGATCGGGCCCTAAACATGCATAATTTGTTTCAATGTTGCTGCTAACATGAGTTGAAAATTATAAGGAGCGCATAAAAATATTACGAAATAAGTAAAATAATATAAAGGTAAACCTGGTGTGTGTGCCTCTCGAATGTGTTTTTTTGTGCAGGAACAATTAGAAGAATTTAGAACGGTTCCGGAAGGAAGTGGCTTGAAAACCGGTGGGTTGTTACCTGTAGATGGCCGCCCTACTGCATGTACAGTCGGGGGAAGTCATAGGAACCATACGAAACCAATGGGAAAAGACTGAATATGTTTTCGATTCATGATTGTAATGTGCTAATTTTAGCACATGACTCATATAGACATCGCTAGATCCTTCTGGAGTTGTGTAATAGGCAATATAAGTACCTGAGAAAGGAAATGCAGGTAGAGTTCCATCATTGCTTCAAGAGAAGTAACATAACATCATTACTACAAGTTGATGAGAGAGATCTCACAATATAATAGTGACAGTAATTAAAGTTATTTATACACACTGCCTACAATAGTGGACATATTTTCTTAGTAGTCTCAGCTCCAACAGTTGTCGTCAAATTGTGTAGCCGTCTTCGGTTTTATATTTCGCGGCCGCTGAGTTATCCAAGGATTAACACACTACAGCACTTATGGACTTTATATTTAGTCGACCACCGAGCTTCGGGAGTCATAAGGAGCTGGTTTTCTTCAGTAAGGACAAGTCGTCCGTGGACACGTCCCACTATTGAAAATTGAAATTTTACGCTGGATATTCACCAGGACTTTATTTTGATCTGAACACACGATCAAAATAAATATTTAGTTATTAAATAATTTAAAATCATGTTTACAGTACATTGTCTAGTTATTCAGTAGTTTGAAGCTGAAGTTTATAGGTGGTTTTGGCCTTGGTCAAGTCGACCGTAACACGAGCAAAATAATTCTGATTGTAGTGGAATCATAACACGCTATATTGTATTGCGTTACTTTCTTCCTCCTTACATATGATTTAGATGTTGTCTGGGCAAGAACAAAGTACTCACAAATACAAACTATAATACTTCCCACTATTCTACATTAGAAAGTGGATTTTTGGCTCAATACAATATGTGTACTTTTCATTTTTCTCGAATAATACTGAAAACAGGAGTCTCCTTCGTGTACAAAACTAACATTTCCAGTAAAATAATTTAATTAAAAATGAATTATACTTGAGAAATACCATTCAAATGTGAAAATATTATGTTTTATTAAATAAAGTTAAAGGACCGTCTGTTCAAAAGAAAGAGAAGAGGGAGAGGGATAAGAAACAAATAAAAGCTCACATTTTCCTACTTCACAAAAATAGTAACTTATTCACACTCTACTTAAAATATCTAATTGTTTCTTCAGAGATCTTTCCGATAATATAAACTTAGATTTCAGTTCTGGAGTTCTGAAAACACTTGGCATGCTACGTCAATTGTAAGTAGTTTTCACGTTATTCATTTAAAAACATCGCAGAGAATTACAGTCTGATTTGTAATTCGTCTATGCATATTGTCGAGGGTTTTGTTTCATGTGGAGGGAGCCTGTTGATACCTACATTTAAAAAGCTGAATATGAAATAGAGTAGTATTAAGCGCAATTGTTCTGATATTGCAGATAAAATTTTAAAAATGGGTGCTTTGGTCACTCATTTAAACCGAACAACACTTTTCACTTAAAGAGAAAACGATCACACGGCTCTCTTATTTAAGGCACACCGAAATTTCATTCACCCATTCTTCATATATTTACATACTAGTAGATAGGTTTCTGGTTCACATTAAAGCAATATTAGCACATTTTTTTGAAGGGCGTCCCAAATTTTTCAAAAATTTGGAGATTTTCACACGGTTGCATTGGTAACTGGCTAGTAAACTATACCTGTGAATGGTTAAGCTCGAAAATGTCTTTTCTCGAGGTGGCACTATTTCATCATGGACGGACATAAACGTAGCATTTCCAGCTCTGCCGTTAAGTCCAATCTGGGATCCCAATTCTAATTACAAAATCGCTTATTTTGTGATAAATACGCATTTTTTAGCATTCTTGTTCGCAGGTATATTGTCCTAGACAATTACCAACGTAACTGTGCAAAAATATCAAATTTTTAAAATTGGGGGCGCTCTTCAAAAAATTTGCCAATATTGTTTTAACGAACGTATTAAAGGCTGACTCAGAGATTTACAGATGAGGGCGCCCTCAATTTTCTAACATATCGTGTTGTTTCATGCACATGATGCTTACCCTCATACTAATCACTGTATGGAATAGCTAAGCTGAAATCAATATCCTTCATATTTATAGAAAATCCGGATCCGGAATTTTGTTAGAACACGGTTATCCTATGGCATGATTATATTTAATTAATAACACAAATATATATTTCGAAAATCGTCTGCGTCAGAGTTTAAAGGCTAATGAATGGCAGATTATTGCTCAGCAATCAGTGAAAAAGGCCCTTGGGTGTTAGACAACCATGGTATCAGAATAATTACATTGCAATCTAGCTAAAATTCGTCAAGCATCTGGGTTGTGTACTTCATGCAAATACGTGATGACAAAATAAAAGTTATGACAATGTATAAAGCACACATTATTCTTGGGGGCACATTTAAAGGTAATAGAGCTACTATAGCGACTTATGTCGAAAATGTATAGTGTGTGGTTCAAGAGGTTCAATATACCAATGTCCAGAAATTTTCTGAGTCATGGCCAATTTTATATACACGGGCTGATTTTCAGAATGGCCGACATCTCTTCTTTCTATTATATAAACCTTTAACACTTAAGGGCCTATGGGGGGGGGTGGGGATTTTATAGTACAGAAGATTTGTTTTCGGCAATTTTCATAGTTGAAAAATATTTTCGAACTTTGTTTTTTATAAATTTGTTGTGTAACTTATCGATGCGCTTTTCCATTTAAAAAAATTACTAAATTTCCTTGCCGGTAATGAGATAATTAGATTGGGTCCCTAGGAACCCCCATTAGGGACCAACGGGAGTGTGATTTTAGAAATAAATAGCAAAACCCTGTTGTCCAGAAATAGTTTTCTGCTTATGTATGTTCATAGCATGAAACCAAACTAATTACATAATCAGGAAAAATAATTAACCCCTTTATGTGCTGAAAATGGAAGCGATTCCATCATCGAACGACTGCGCGCATGATGTACAAACCTATGCCATATGACTGCCCCACAAAAATACAAATGTACCAAAAATGGTAAGTTTGGTTTATCTAGTAAAATTGGTCCTTCAAGAGCGATATAAAATCAAAAATGAGTTGCAATGTGTATGCTGTGGAGCAATCATACTACCTTTTGAGCGATTTTGACACATTTCGAAAAAAATGATTGCTCACTAATTTCCAGACGATATAAACCGGAAAACTCCTTTATATTCAACCTTTGGGCCTTGGCTAATGTCCCTCAAGTTGGTATGAGTTTTCATTTGAAAATTCCGTCAGGAAAGTGGTTATATAGGGGGGGTTCAATTGGCCCCCCCCACCCCTTAGGCACAAACGTGAGTGAAAACAACCCCTACCTTAGGCACTTAAGTGTTAAAAAAGATGTTTGTGGTGTCGAAATTAGTGTTTTAAGGCGTCAAGGAGTTCAATCACCTATTCTCAAAAAAAGTTAAAGATGAATTGAAAGATGATTGTTTATTTCCCATATGGTACTTCTTTCAACATAACCCCCCATTATTTTAAATACAAGTATCCAAGAGTGTTAGAGTACTCCAATGTCTGGCTTAAAGGCACTATCAGTGATTCGCTAAATCAGAACATAAAAAAAAATTCATCAAAACTCATGCCTGTAACAAGTAGAGCTATGCTAAATGTAATTATACCTAACATATAGATTCCCGTCATCTGATTGGTTAAAAGTGGAGGCATAAATTCAACTAGCTTAAGAATTGAACCAAAAATGAACTATGACCCTGGGACGGAGAGGGCATAGTTCATGAACTATGCCCGGGACACCTCTTCCCAGCGTTAAAGACTGCCGTACAAACTATTCATCCATATTATGATTGTACATATTGTAGCTAGGTTTAATAGATGAATATACGCATCCCATCACTTTTTGTTTACTCGTACTGTGAGCAAGGAAATGGCTGACTCCCAGTAGAAGATTCATCAGTATCATGCATTGAGCTTGTAGATGAACTTGAGATCTGAAAGGAATCAGTGATGCAGCTCATCGATAACCAAACGGGCATGTTAAAACTACACTTGAATTATTCGCGGATTATACTTTGACATCGTACGGCCATCTGCAGGCCGTGTAAGGTTCCGAAGTCGGAGTTGTACGAATCTTGCCGACAAAAAATGGCGAGAAGTCGATTACGGCGATTCATTTTGACTCCAACCTCACTATCTTCAACACAAAAAAGGTTGATTGCTAATTATTGACAAGTTTTGGACCCAAGTTCACAAAATGTAAGCCATGAATGTACATCATTGCCTAACCCCATGTATAGGCCCTGTTTAGCGTCTGGCTCAGAATGTTTTTTTTTTTTTACCAATCAGATGACAAAAATCTATTATTCGTATATAAACACATATTGACTGCTATTGTATTCGGAGCAGTTTAACTCAGGCCCTCGGTATCTCGCAACATACTATACCCCTCGGCTTACGCCTCGGGGCATAGTTATGTTTCGAGATCAACCATTGGGCCTATAGTTTCAACCATCCCCTCATATCAGTCAATAATTGTAATATATATCCCCAAGTACAAGACTAAGTCACTTAATATCAGGATATAATTGGGATATTTTCGTCATAACCGTCCGTACGGACTCTTACGACAACACGTAACTGATGGAGATTCATTATTTTTGAACTACGGCTGTGTTCTTTCCTTTTTCTTGTCAAAGTTTCAGTTACAAAAATACCTATGAGAATTCTACTACATACTTATCATGTCCCTTTTTTTTAAAACGCTTAAACCTTTTTTTTCACATATTTGACTCTTCGGGTGAATCACTATAGTACTTTAATGTGGCAAAGACACATATTCACCCAATGCAGATAATAATACCAACCAAATGGTTCAGTAACTTCTGAGAACTTCCTAACTGCGCTTAAAATGCCCATTTAAGTTATGCAATTCGCGTCCATTTTACTCTTGACATATCTGAACAATAAATATAATATCTATTAATAATACAAGCCTTAATTCATCCCAAAAAAATTCCTATGCAATTCCAGATATTGTTTTGGGGGGATACATAAGAGTTGTGACCTAAACCAAACTTTGGTCACCAAATTCGTCGCGCATGTGCAGGGCGCTGTATATTATGAGCGGGTATAAATGATGTTGTCTTTTATATGTCGCCCATCTTGGAAAATAGGGCGTAGGGAAAAAACTCTTCCATTACTTTAATATTCATCTGACGGTTGTAAATAGATTTTATTGAACTCTTGACCCAGAAAATCCTTTCAATAATTTGACACCAACAATCCAGCTTCCTAGGCTATATAATAAGAGGTATCAATAAGATGTCGCCATTTGGAAAAGGTCGGCACATGCAACATTTGATATCTTTGGGAAGTAGAAAAACCGAGAAAATAACACCAAAAGTTGTCGTCTAAGATGTTTTTTGCCTTTACGATTGGCTGCTATTTGGAAAATGGCGTCATATGCAAATTCCTGCCACTTTTAAAGTTTGATCATTACCTATTCATGAACCTCCCCGGTCCTACGGCTGTCCCAAAAAATGTTACACTCGGAAACAAGGCATTTTGTAAATGTGGTTAAAGTACGCATGTGTCTATGTTTGGTAGGCTCCTAAAGCTAACTAAATAAGCTTTATTTGCCATTATATCTTTCACAATGTGTCTGTAGAAACGATATACTTCGGCAAAAAGGGAAGTACATTCGGACTTGGTCCGATTTGCAGTGGTTACATTTGTAAGATTGTGTGAACATGATTTTTGTAAATCTCAATATTGTATTGAAACCGATTGAAAATATTGACCCATGGATTTTTTGAACTTATTATTGTCATAAAGTTCGATCATTGACTTTATGATCAGCAATACCTTTTTATGTTTCCAACATGAACCAGGCAATCACTTTCATTAGCAGAGTTAGCCTATCAAATCGCTCAAAATTACGCAAATGTTAAACCAAACCAAATTAACCAAACAATCAGACACATCTTTATTGGATTCTCAAGAAAATCGAGGATTCTAATCAAAAACACAAAAAACACGAAAGTAAACAAAAAAACCGAAACCTTCTGATAATAGCTACAGACTAAAAAAGCAGGCAGAATTGGACAATAAAGACACCCAGTGCAGGCCATACATATCTACGAACCAGAAGGATTCACACCAGTACATAACTGAGAAAACATATCCCAGACCCCACTGCAAATGCGGTGGTTTTTTTTGGTGACCCTCAGCCTAAGTATACCTAAAAAACGAGCGAAATTGCGACACCTAGGTTGCAATTCATGGTTGCTATCAATTTAACTGTATAAATCTGTATTACTATCAAAAGTTGTCATTGATAATGTTATTTGATCCGACAAACCAATTTTAAAAAACCATATTCTTACAGGTACCCTGACTGAAAAAGTGCTCTGACCGCCAGGATCCACGGTGCAATGTAGTCTTCACGTCCAGTAGCTCGAAGTTTGGGGATAAGTCACCTAAATTTCATGATTGATTGGGGTAGGATAGATGGTGACCTTTAAGCAGAAATGTTAGCTTTCAGTCTGAGATGTTCCATTGATGACGAAATGACGTTTTCCATCTCGGGCCATTTTGTAAACAGGAACTAATGGGACCAGCATTTAGTGGTTGGGAAACCTATAGAGCAGTGTGAAGAATAGCGAAAATAGTTTGTGAACTCCACCTGACCTCGGTAATTAAATTTGATCTTGTCAACTTGTTTAAAACACCAGTGATACTAAAGCAGCCCCTGGCCTAGGGTGTTGTCTGTGAAGCCCGGGGGGGGGGGGTGGGGGGGGGTTAAGCGCAGAGAACTGCTGGAGAGCAAGGCAAGGTACGTTGTGAATTGAGCTGGTAAAACCCTCTATGCTGCGGAGTTAATGAAACGAATGTAAATGAATCGAGTCAAGGTCAAATTCGCAGTCTGCTTTGCACTGTTTTTGGCCATTAATAGCCATAATACAGATAGGGCCATGACAAAACGTTATCGGGTTTTTATCAGTGATTGGGCGGCTCTTCTTGTTAATATCCGGACAGATTGAAGCTATTTTGATACATGTTAAATTGAAAGTGTTTATCACCTATAATAGGCCTTTGGTTCACAAAATGCTTATAAGCACCGCCCCCGATAAACCCCTCCCAGTTAACCCCCTCCCCGAGTACGCCCCCTTAAGCCCCTCCCTTCACTTCCCAAAGGCGGGAACATCAGGAGTACCAAGAGTAAGTTATTTTATTTCTGATATATGCTTTAAAGCAATGGAAAACAGACAGTTTTTTGGGGACCCTACTATAAAGCGTCAGTAATAGCAGAATATGGATCTTTTAGGATAATACTATTTTGTTGCTCACTTATTAAAAAAATAAATTATTCTCATGAAGGATCACAACAGGTGAAGGGGTTTCAAATAGACCATGAAACCTGTATACCCCATCAACAATAAGCTGAACACTCAAAGCTCACCACTGCCCATTTTGACGCACCGCATCGGCCTTGGGACAAACTCAGACGCGAGAGGACTTAAATATGCAAACCCAGGCCTATTATATGAATCCATCTCGTACGCACATCGAGCAGCAGTCTAATCATCAAACGTGAAACTTACAGGGCAGTCCCCAGGGTTTTCCTTATTTATCACTGACGTCTCAGCTACGCAAGATGGACAATCCGAACCAATCCCCAACGAATGGTCCAGACAGGGTGGACTCAAGAAAACATTGGTCTAAGGATGGCAGGATATATGTGTTAACTAAAACCAAAAAATGGATGACAGGTTATCATTCGCAATTCTTTGGATTTGGACTCTATTTAATCAATATTTCTGCATTTTGCCCATGGACTCATGTACGTTTTATGTAAGTCTGAGACATTCTTTTACATGAACTTCCGACATATTTTCAAGATTAGAGCTGTCATATTGACTGTGATTAATTTTTCATCATATTATATATAAATGCATGATATAATACATGCACTTACCCACGTGAGCGATGTGGTAATTGTGGAAATAGTAACTTGGACCCTTTGTAACATCCCAACATGATATTCTCACTCTTGCTTATCCTTCCCTCACTTGTTTACAAGGGGCCAATCAGCCCCATATCTCCCATGATAATACCACATTGTGCTATAATGTTGTGCGTTACAAAGTATATATTCATGGTACTATTCTGTTTACCCCTAACAAGGCTCTAGACCACAAAATACCACACACTGTAATATTGTGGTATATTGTGGTATATGATAGTTACAGAATCTACAATATTTTGTGGTGGTATGTGATCTTATCATTGACATATAAAGTGTGGTACATCCCGCACCCACCCCGCGTCATGTAAGCCTATAACTCCAAGGTTCCCCTGGGTCCGCAACTTCTCTCGGCGGCCCTGTACATTATGGCCTGGTGCAGTTTGTTGTTGTTTATTACTGTGGTATTTTGTGGTATATGATGAGTTACCCTAATTTGGTAGTTATGATTTATCTAACTACTAAGCATATACCACAATATACCACAATCAAATTTTGTGGTAGATTGTGGTCTATGGCAGTGCAAGCATGATGAAAGCTGTGGTATATTGTGATCTGTGGTAAGTCCTCACAATATACAGCCTGCAGTGTACTTTTAACCCTAATGTTGAGGTAATGTGAGATGGTAATAAATTGACCCTTTGTAAACTTCCCAATAACATGCTGCTTTTGCTCTTGGTTGTTATTGATCTCTCAATTATTTGTTTACAAAGGGCCAATTCTCCCCATATCTCCCAATTGTGCTTATCTATGATTTATGATCACATATACTATCTTAATTATTATTATTTATGTGTTACCAAGAACAAATTTATAGTATTGTTTTGTAAACACAAGTACGATGTACATTTAATTGGCTTTTACATTTAAGTCACAATTTTGAATATTATGTAAATTTATCGATGTGTGCCTCATATATTGTACCTCCTTCCTTGCTTCCTTACTCATCGTCTTCTCCTTTTATCTTTTCTTGCTTTACATTATACTGAATATACTCCCCCATGTAATGGATGATTTGTCTTAATAGTTCTCTGTAGTTCTGGTTTATATAAAGTACACAATTGGCCTCTGGTGCAGTTTAAAACATGTAGAATGTTGTTCCACATATGTACCTTATACATCCTTCCTTGCTCATCGTCTTCTCCTTTTATCTTCTCTCAAGTTGCAATACATTACACTCACCATTCACAACTCTAGTGTTGACCTTTCCCAATATTATACTATTATGTACATAATAATGGTTATGATTATATTACATGTGCTTGTTGGAATAAGTGTACTTTCCACCACAATGTTGATGTAATGCGTGATGGTAATAAATTGACCCTTTGTAAACTTCCCAATAATATTGCTGCTTTTGCTCTTCCTTGTTATTGATCTCTCAATTATTTGTTTACAAGGGGCCAATTCTCGCCATATCTCCCAATTATGCTTATCTGTTATGACCACATGTACTATTCTAATTATTATTACTTGTAATACCATGAACAAATTTATAATATTGTTTTTGTAAATACAAATACCATGTATATTGGCTTTTGAATATTTTGTTAATTTATCCATGTGTGCCTCATATATTGTACCTCCTTCCTTGCTTTCTTACTCATCGTCTTCTGCTTTTATCTTCTCTTGCTTTACATTACACTGAATAATCCCCATGTTAATTCTTGATTTGTCTTAATAATATATCATTATGTACTTATAAAAATTATGTTTGGTACCATTATACCATTACCATTGTAATATATGCCTGCTACCATTAAAATGTATGCCTGGTAAAATAAATGCACTTACCACCGCAGCGATGTGGTAATGTGGAAATAGTAATTGACCCTTTGTAAACATCCCAACATGCTGTTTTCGCTCTTGTCATGTTTCCCCCTCATTTTTTTACAAGGGGCCAATTATCACCATTTTCCCCTTTTTGCTATTCTTCTATGATTTATCACCACATGTGCTATTAAACTTATTTATGTGTTACCATCTACAAATTCAAGGTATTATGTTTCTAAACCACTCATATTATTTTAATTATTACGTGTTACCTGAACATTTTTACGGTATTATTTTTGTAAAACACATGTACATGTTAATGGCCCTGTTCTAGTTTCATTCTTGCAATGTGTTTAACCACTGGTACTTCTATTACAATGATCATTTTTGATCATTTAGTTTACTTAAATTTATCAAATTTTCAATTTTGGTAGCAATGCTGTATTAAGTATGCTATAGACCACTGAAATAACTGCAAATGGTTGATGTAATATTCTTTAGTCCACTCATACATTGTTTCACTTTTGCCAAAGTTTATTATTTTTCACTCCTTATATTCACCTTTTACCTAATGAGCTCTGCTCCGTATCACTCCCTTTTCCCATATTAATTTTTGTTTTTGGTTTGGACTACGTGATAAAATTTCACGTTTTCCATTTATTTAGCCTTAATTAAGTTCCGTGTCTGTATTTTGTTATTAGTGTATTCTGTGTTGTTTGTTATGACCGACTCTTTATATAATTTAATCTTTAAACCATTTGCCTTTGACAGCTCAATATATCATAATAAAGACTCCTTCGATGAAGCTGATGTTACCAATACCAACGATATCCCATGCAGATATTACACTAGTGACAACATTCACACTCATGAACCTGAACTCTAACCTCTCATTATTCCATTCAAATATCAGGAGCCTCAATAAACATTCCAATGACATTGTTAATTTCTTATCTATTTTGCATCAACACTTTGACATATATGGGTTTTCTGAAACCTGGTTTACTTCTGAAGATGACGCGTTATTAATTGATATCGGGGATTTTGCATCTGAGAATAGCGTTCGACAGGACCGGCGTGGTGGTGGTGTTTCGCTCTTTATTAACTCTAACCTAAATTATATCAACCGTCCTGACCTTTCGCTTAATTGCTCTGATTGCGATTCTCTCTTTGTTGAAGTAACACATAACTCTACTAATATCATTGTTGGTATTGTTTATAAACCCGACTATGTCAAACACAATGATTTCATGTTGCAATTTGATAGAGTTGTGAATACAATTTCCACTGAAAAAAAGAAATGTTACATAAGGCGACGAAAAAAGAAAACCCTGTTTTACGGGCGAGCGGACCTTTCGAGTAGGGTCGGTCGGTCGGGCGATTTTTTTCTTTTCTTTTTTTTCCCCTTTTCTGGAGCTCAAAATTGGCCTAAAATAGCCCCAAAATCTGAAAAAGCAAGAGAAAAAATGAAAAATTTTTACAAACAAATTTTCTAAAAAAAAAATTGCCAAAATTGGGCTAAAAACAGGCTGATTTTACATGATTTTTTTTAAAAAAAAATATGCAAAACTGAAAAATCAGGGTTGGTCGGGCCCGTAAAACAGGTTTTTTTTTTATTTTCGTCGCCTTATGGGTGATTATAACCTAGATCTCCTGACTCACAACACTGATTCTATTAAGTTAGTGACTTCATCAACCTGTTCTATTCACATGATTTTATCCCTTGCATTGATCGACCAACCAGGATTAGGCCTAATAAATATGGTGAAATGACTGCAACCTTAATCGACAACATTCTCACCAATGATATAACCCATACTACCTCCGGCGTTATTATCACAGATTTATCCGATCACTATCCTATTTTTCTTACTGAGCAAAAACATAGGCCTAACAATGCGCTACCTATATTAACAAGAACGTCACGCCAACTTAAACCAAATAACATCAAAGGCCTAAAAAATGCCCTCTCTTGTTGACTGGCAGCATGTGAAAGACAATCCAGATCCAGACGAGGCCTATAATGAATTTAACAATAAATTTACTGAGCTCTATGATATTCACTGTCCTGTCAAAACTAGTACCATTTCTAAACGTAACTCGCCCAAAAAACCGTGGATCACCAAAGGTCTAATTAAATCACTTAAAACAAAGGATAAACTGTATGAAACATATCTCTAAACCAACTGCTAACAATAAACTAAAATATAATAATTACCGCAATCAACTTAATCTTTTACTTCGTGTCAGTAAAAAGTCATACATTACAAATAAAATTGAAGACAATAAAAACAATACAAAAAAGTTTGGCAGATAATAATCTACTTGGCCGCAAAAAGAAAACTAAGTTACCTGACTTCTTTAACAGCAATGGCGAAAAGAGAACAGATAATAAGGACATTGCTGCAAATTTTAACACATTTTTTGCAAATATAGGTAAAAGACTTGCTGATAAAATATCGGAACCGCCCAGTGATTATGCGCCATCTTCAACATCATTTAATAATCCAAATAGCATGTTTATCTTCCCCACCTCCGCTGCCGAAATCGATAAAATAACTTCACAGCTGAAAAACAGTGACAGTAGTGCTGCTGACGGCATAAGTAACAATCTTTTAAAGCAAATTACAAGACGGCCATCAGCCGTCTTGTTCTGTTTTTGATGCGTTCTTTCTTCTTCTTTTTCTTCTTCTTCTGGCAACATTTGCGTCTAGCTCAGTCATGGTTTGACGCATTCTGACCAGACTTATACCAAATGACCGCTGCGTTGTCAAATTCATATCATATGACTTTGACCCTTGTTTGACCTTTGACCTGGCCACAGGCATCAAATATGTAATTTAATCGCCAAAAATATCTTCTACAGGATTATGCCGATATTAACTAAACTTCTTCAGAGGAACCACTGACCCATGCTTCATGTAGGGTAATCAGGGATAAGGAGTCAGAGGTCATTAAGGGGGTCATTTCCGGTCTGAAAGCCAAAATATGTCATTTAATTGGCAAAAATATCTTCTTCTACAGGAATATGCCGATATCAACTAAACTTGTTCAGAGGAACCACTGACCCATGCTACATATAGGGTGTTCAGGAATAAGGAGTCAAAGGTCATTAAGGGGTCACTTCCGGTCAAAAACAAAAGATATTTAAAAATTTTCAAAAATTTTTATCTCAAAATGTAAACATAGCAGAGTAACATAACCATCAGATATGCATGTATGTTAGCCAATGTTTGCAAGATATTTTTATTTTGGGGGTCAAAGGTCATTTACAGGTCATTTCCGGTTTTGAGCTAAATAACTTTAAGAATTTTATCTCCAGAACTAAGCAATGCAGATTTTTAAAATTTAAACTGGAACAATGCATTTTGGCTGTGTACATGTTTTTTTTATATTGGGGTCAAAGGTCATTAAGGGGGTCAAATGGTCAAATGTGTCAAAAAATGCTAAAAATAAGACCAAATTGGCTATATCTCAGCTTATAGAGCACAGATAAAGCCCGTTATTGCTGCAGTGATGTAACATTAATAGTAGAGTAGGTCTATGATAGTATTGACCCCAAAGGTCAAAGTTCAAGGTCAAAGGTCAAAATTTACAAACAAGCTCCGATTGAGCTGAAATTTGTCAGGAATAATCCCTGTGACATCATAAATACATAACAAGTACAGTTGACCCCATCCGTGACCCAGGGGTCACATTATAGGGGTTAAAAGGTCAAATTCCTGACATGCTTGGATTGAGTTGAAACTCAATAATAATGATCTTTTTAACGTTGTTAACACATAAAAATACATTTAACGACATCTGTGACTCATTGGTCAAGTTATTAGGCATGGGGTCAAAGGTCATTCAGATGTTATTCCAGGCCGTCTTGTTCGCCATGTCTACTGCATGGCTAGTTATTCCTGCCATCAGTGATGTCCTTGCCCATATTTTTAATAACTCCTTTTCAGCTGGCATTGTTCCATCCTTATTGAAAGAGGCCTATGTTATACCAGTTTTTAAAGCCGGTGATAAACATGATTTCACTAATTACAGACCTATCTCGATTTTACCGGCCATTTCTAAGCTCCTTGAAAAGATTGTATACAGTCGTATTTTTAACTTCATAACCCGTCACAATATACTCACATCTCATCAATTTGGATTCAGGCCCAAAAGATCGACATTTATGGCAATTAATAAACTTGATTGTAAAATAGCCAATAATCTTGACCAAAAACTTCATACCATTGGCATTTTTCTTGATCTTAGCAAAGCCTTTGATACTATAAATCATGATATTTTACTTAATAAACTTAACACATGGTATCAGAGGACTTGCCAGCAAGTGGATCAAAAATTATCTCTCTGGCAGAAAACAAAGGATTTCATATAACAATGTATTATCTGAAACAGCAAATGTAACTTGTGGAGTTCCTCAGGGTTCTATTTTGGGACCTTTATTATTCTTATTATATATCAATGATCTGCCTCTGTGTACCAAAATCCCCCATTTTATTTGCTGACGATACAAATATTTTATTTTCACATCACGACCCTAAAACATTAGAAACAATTATAAATGCTGAATTAATTAGTATTTCCAATTAGTTTAAACTAAATAAACTATCTCTCAATATTAAGAAAACTAATTACATGATATTAAAAATAAACACAGTAACAAACAAGACATAAGGCTTAACCTTAAAATAGATAATGCATTACTAAAGCAAGTAGAAACAACTAAATTCCTTGGCATACTCTTTGATCACAATTTATCATGGACTTCCCAGACACAACATGTTTCTAAAATAGTTTCTAAATATAATGGTATAATTCGTAAGGTTCGACCATTCCTCACACCTGAGTCACTGAAAACATTATACAATTCCCTTGTTCTACCCCATCTTTCTTATGGCGCAATGATATGGGCCGATTCCAACAATGCCAATCTCGACTCCCTCTTTTTACTTCAAAAGAGAATCATAAGAACATGCACTAATTCGATCTGGCTTGCCCATACTGATCCACTCGTTTCGTCTCTCAAAACCCTGAAAATTTATGACATCTATAAACTACAGTTAGCATCTTTCATGTACCAATTCCACCATGATCTCCTCCCGGCTGATCTCATTCCTGGTGACTTTTTTAACATCGATAGACCCTCTCATTATTATAACACCAGGCATGGTCATGAATATTTCATCAAGAGAACAAACACTGTCTTTGCTAGGAACACTCCTAGTTCCCAAGGTCCTATATTATGGAAAAATCTGCCAACTCACCTTAAAGATTCTCTGTCCTTCTCATTATTTAAAACAAACTTTAAAAACACACTCATCAGCCTTTACAACAATTGCCATTTAACAATTTTTTTCTTGCATTCTTTTGGCTGGCTGGTATAATACCTTGAGTATTCCTCTGTCGGTCTTGTCCGTGTTGTCTGTCCTGTCAGTGTGCGTGTGTTAGTTTGTGTGTATGTTTGTATATCTGTTTGTCTTGTTTTGTCTGATGTAACCCCAAGAACATCTTGCATTAATTTGTTTTCTTATAGATAAATTTATAAGGTTTATACTGTTAGCGATGCTCTTGGCTTTCAAATTGTACAATTTGTCAAATTTTGCTTGTCTTATTTTTATACCTCTTTTTTACCGGGCACTACAACATCACGCCATGCGTTTAGTAGTGTCCCCATCTCATTCACCATTAATGTCGTTTCTATTATATAATTATATATTTATATTGTATTTCCAATTTTAAATTTTATTGAATTTTGATGTATATTCTTATGTTGAGATGAAATAAACTTGATTGATTGAACTGCTACCAAAATCAGTATATAGCTTCGGTTGCTTTATAACGAATTCTCGAGGAGGGGGTGCTAAACCCCCTCTTGGTAAACCGAGTTACAAAAAAAGGCTTGGTAAGATGAGGGTTAATATATTGCATGTTTTAGTCGCACAGAAAATTTGACACTATTGCAACCAACTTACTCTTCTCTTCTCTAGTTTCAGCAAAATCTTCTAGGTCGAAATCTGGGAGACCGGCACTTGCAGCAGACAATGCTGGGTAGTTGTTGAAAATGTTTGCAACAAAGGCCAAGTTTAATATAGAATTTCCTTTGGTGATATCCTGTAAATGAACATGGAAAGTGTATGCATCAAAATGCAATTCACGCCAAAATCAGTCGTTTTCAAAATCATTTATAATAGTTCTGCTGAAGTGGTCATTAAACCATTTCGCATCTACGGCGTTTCAAGTGCGGGTATCACTACAGCAGGCAACGGTACGCTAGGCCTATAAGCCCCCGCGCCCCCAAATGTTTTTCGAGTAGGCCGGGCGCATTTTGATCTTTGAGTCATTTTTACCGCATTTCTTTTTAACTGAGAAAA
Organism: Ophioderma brevispina; assembly: GCA_023653785.1. NCBI lineage: Eukaryota > Metazoa > Echinodermata > Ophiuroidea > Amphilepidida > Ophiodermatidae > Ophioderma > Ophioderma brevispina. Next base: position 34,878 of record JAMKCH010003765.1, read on the forward strand.
TTTGTATATTTTTGACAAAAATGTATCGGATAGAAAATTTCATTTTTAAAAATATGTAAGTAATCCCAAATCTATTTTATAAACTAATAATTTGACAGTCAAATATTTGTTGTAACTGTTTTGAATTGCCAATTGAATTGCCGATTTAAGCCATTTATGCGGGAAAATAAAAAAAATTTAAAAAGCATTTAGGTTTTTGGACTGCCAACTGTTAACAAACTTGATTTTCTTGGCCTAAACCCTATACATGACATTCTCTAATTGTAAGTATGCCTACAACCATAAACCGTAATCCATTGTCCCTAAATACAAAAGTTACCATAAAACCTACACCAAATCCGACGAATTGTTAACAACTGTCCATAATAAAATGTTGAAGTCGGGATCCTCATTTTCTTGTTCGCTAAAATCACTCGTGTTTTGAGCTTTCAAGTACAGTACCCGATATAAACTAAAGGCCTGCAGGGTGTATCGAAATAAAATGAAACCAAAATGCAACGACAATTTATATGAGAACTACAGATTTCATAATCAAGTATTGTATGACCAAAAGATTAATCTTTGATAACCTTTACGGAATAATTCGTGCTTCTATCCCGACTGCTATTGTGATCAGCACTCAAAATAATAAATATCTCCATTCTGGAACAATTGCCACAACTTATGCCTCAGGAGCTTAAGTGGTGGTCAAACTCTTATAAATAATTCAAGTCGTCTTCGTCGTCTTCTTTCACATCTTTCACTGTTTATTTGTCGAACACGATGAACAAAGTAATTAAGCAAAATTTCGCCAAAATGTCAAGTGTGAAATGCCACAGTATGTGAGTATGTGATGCGGGCGACGATATACAGGTTGATTTAAAAAGTTTAGTCATTTTTGTCGTAGTTAGTAAAAACATCTAAAAAAAGTGCTATGTCTCATGGATGTCAAATGTCAGAAATACCTTTCAAACAAATGAGCCTTATGCACAAAGGATATAAATTTTATATTATAACACAGATTTAATGATTTTAATCAGATTGGTTCAAGAATTTGGTATGTCCAAAACAAAATTACATGTACAATTCAAGTCTTACACAAAGTTCTTCCAGACGGCCTATGACCATAAATAAGTGTTGCAGTTCGATATGTCTTCAATTCACAGCTAGACTCTCCAAAATTACAGTATGCAAAGTACACTTATCATGCACAGGAATATTCATGGGAAATCTTTTAGTCCTGAAGATACATTTTGTCCAGCATTCAAGACGGTCAAGGTTGCCGCTAGTCCTCGACGACACTAATATTCCACAGTAATATCAGTCCAAGATAATCACCACACCACGATTTTCATCCGTCCATAATTTTGGAATCCTAATTTTTTATTCCCAGACCTTTTGGCTTCAAAGACCTTAGAATAATTCCGCGACTCACTACTTCGCGTCACATGGAATTATCATCCTGGCACTCAGGTACTGTACAGTTCGGGCCACTCATAGCAATCAAAACTAGGCTGTTCAATTAACTTAGAATGTCCGTTGTTATTATTTCGCAAATTAACGGTTTGGAAAACTCACAAAAAAAAGTTTTATTCATCATTGGAACCCAATCAAGATCCTTGGCCCCACTTAAAACATTCTTCTTTCTTTGAAATTTTATTTTATTCATTTACACTGATTTTTATTGACAAACGACAACAAACTGGGTCCAAGTTGACTATTGACTTTTAAATAACCCTGAACTTTGTATATGCATACCATTCACGAACTAGGCTAGGGGCGCTTCAAAGCATGTTAGGTACAATTATTATTCGTGGACCCTTGCTTTGATTTCAGGTGTTTGCCGTTGCATTAATGCATGGGCATTTACATGAATCGTTGAAATACTATACTTATAATAGGGTCCTCCCTGTGTTTCAATTTGTTACGAACAAAAGAATCATACCGCTCCCTGTAATGTCGCCCATTCAAATTATCCCGTGTGAACCTTTTCATATCTCGTTTTAGTATTGCAAAATGCTGCAAATACAAGGTTCGAATTTGTCTGTTGAAACAACTTGCTTTATTCATTTCATACCAGTAAAAGGTGGCGGACAATAGGACCTATTGATCGTGGAATCATCTCCTCCGACCGACGACAACTTTTTACACTACCTACTATTGGAGTAGTGGGAGTCCATGGAACCCCCAAAACGTAATGTACTAGGTACCAACCTTATAGCTTAGCTCATTTTCAAACGAGGGTGAACGACCCAAATTTCAATAATTTGAATAAGGGTTAAAATGTCGCATTCCTTTGTCATGTAAAACGGCTTAGGTCCAAAATAACCCAACACCTTTCTTTTTTCGTGGATTTATTTCGAAAACGTATATTTTTGGAAATAATTAATTAAAACCAGGACATCTAGTTAATTGAACAGACATAGCTCTAATTATACTGTATCGCTCCTGTTACTACTGGAATGCTGCTGGCCCCGAGTCGCTTCCAGTGAGCAGATATTTACTCCTACTCACAGCTAGATGCCCCTTAATCATTACATCAGGCATAAACAACCTTGCCAACTGCCAATCAGATTTCGCATAAATTACACCACATCATCTCTGCATTGCATCACTTCAATTTATAACACCAGGGTGGTACCAGATTCTCAACTGGCATCAACAAGGTTGACTACCTCATTTCTAATTTTACATCTTTGTGAATTCCCATTTCTTTTCTATTTCGTTCCCATTTCTCCGCTTGTGCAATCTAGTTGTAAAAAACAGGTGTGCTCTCAAAGTAGCAAGGGGATTCCCTGCTCTCTTTTTTATATAAACCAAGTCTTTTCTTGTCCCTGGAGCAATCTTTTCTCAACTAACATTTGAGATATAATATAAATAATATTTAAAAATTACAACTGGAGGTTACTATAACATCAGTCACTGATAGTAATATATAATTGTCAATGAGCCCATTTTTGAAGGTCTAAATTAAAAATTTTTTATTTTGCCACATAGCTGTCCTTTGACGTTAGTGATCGATAACCTGCTCCTGGAGCATGGTTGGTGGTCAGAAACTACCGCGTGCTTTCTTACGCGATGCGTGTTTCTGCGTGTTTTCTTGTGTTTCTTCCCTCTTGTTTATAACTATTTTTTCATCGCAACACTGTTTTCTTCTCGGCAATGTTGGCGGCTTTGTCCAATTACGGGCAAAACATGTTCCCCTCTATCTAAGATACCGTCTGCCAAGAATAAACAGTGCTAGAGACTTGCGAGCTTTCAAAATCAAGATAACTTAAAATGGTGTCGGCACTTTGAAATTTTGCTCTTGATTGAATTTTTAGTTTAAAGGAAAAACTTTTGACAAGAAAATTGCCAACCAATTGAGGCTTTCCTTGTTCACCACAGCATCATTACTTAGTTGGTGCAAATAGAAACTGATGGGACCCAAGATGTGTACTCATGACACTGGGTGGTTTTATTTTAAGAGAATAACGTGGTTAGCAACAAGCAAATTCAAAATTCTTTTAATTTCAAGACATTCAGAACTCTCGTGATAATAATCATATTACAAGGAATTCACTTTTTTTTTTAAACTTCAATCAAATACTTAATCCTTCTCATTGAATCAGCCTGTATTAAAACAAACACCGAACACAAAACGAAAGCAAAACGACAGAATGTACCACATTAACCTGTGGCTGAACGAATTTCCGGACACCACTTATTATCCGCTTTGCTCGCAGTTTCTCTGCCCGTTCTTCAAGAGTCTGAAAAATAAAACAAAACCGTCTTTATCCATGTTAACCATATATGTATTAATACATTCCGCCGATTAGTTCCCTAGCTGACATTTACCTAGATCTTATGAAAATAGTGTTTGTATTTTTTATACTTCAATCGTCATTTTCTTCAGGTTGCAACCTCAGTTGTAATCTTTTGATTGTTGTGTATAATGTATACTGTTCGTGTATTGGTATGGACATTTTGTAGAGTACAGTTGTCTCATTAAGTAAACGCCGGAACAAATTTTGAAATAGACTATTTTAGTGGCAAAAATGTCGGAATCCCGTCATAATGAGTCATGAAATAATCAAAAATACAAGTTTTAAAAACAACAACAAAACAAGAAAAGTCTTTAAAAAACCATATGAATTCAAAATTAAAAATTAAAGGGCCATTCCCAAGTTTATGACCTCAACATTAGCAAATAATTAGAAAATCCAATGGACATTTTGATATTTTGAAACCTCGTACTGATATGGCTTAGTAACCTTTAGGATGGATTGCAGTATAACTGACGACTGCACCCCACTGCATGAATCTTGATGCATCCCTAGTCAAAATATTGTCTTCCGTTGTAGTAATACTGCATTGCGGTTTTTAGCTAATGCCAGTGCTTGCTTGTACGATTGTGGTGAGGATGCCTTCAGTAGTGCGAAGTATGAACACTTAACTCACGACAAGGCTAAAGGTCTGTCACACTTCACTGCACGCCAATACAGAATGCAACGAAGCGAAGGTACAGCCCCTATCAGGATTTCTTCAATGGAACAGATTGCGGTTGCGCACCTGTTTTTCATCATTCAAGTCCATTTTTGCACCGTGTATTGGAATTGTTTTAGTAAGGGGCTAAGCGGAACACGAGCGCCTATTTGGGTCAAGAAATTATGAATTCTGATTTTACTTATAAAAGTCGGGATTCGACCTTTTAACTCTAGAAAACAGTCCCTAAATGGCACCTTCAGACCCCTTTAAAATGCTTAAAGGGCGCGTTCCTCATAGCTTCAATGCCAATGCTGCTGTGGTCCGAATATATCGATCACCCTACTCTTGCAACTTGACCCAACCCACTGCCTCATTAAAACGAATTTAACTTTGTTGCGTACTGCCTTACAGCATTTGGGCAGATACGGCTATTTGGGCAACTGCACTCACTGTACTTACTGCAAGTGCAGTGTAGTATGAACGGTCCTTAAGAGTTTTTTTTTCACCAACAGTATAGGTGTGATATTACTAACACCAGCCATTTATAGAGAGACAAATGGGGCATTTGAACTTTAGAAAAAATGCTGATTGTGGCTTTAAAATTATTTTAGCTCTATGAGGCATTCAAAATGCGGAGGGGTGCAGACGCGCGGGCCATTTTAGCGACGGCACCCTTCGCAAGTTTACTTCTACTGCAATTACTGCAACGGGTGCCCCTGTCAGTGACCTGGGTTGCCCCTACAGTAATCGATAGGGAGTGCAGCGGCAGTACTTAACATTGCATTATCATCACTTGGGGTTCAAGATTATCAACCACCGCCTCGTGGTGAACCCCGTTAACTGATCTTTTCAGCCGAATGATAATCACTGAGGCTACTCTAACAACATCTGTTTCTTTTTTAATTCACTGTCTTCTTAATTCAACCGTTTTCTTTTTTTTGATCTCACTGTATTTTATCAACCCCGCCCAGAGGACACTATCTGTGCAGTCCTGGCACCCCGTGCCCTTATGCGGGCAGGCCATCACAAATTCCAGTCAGATGGCATCTCATTGCCTCCAACTACCTGGATGGTCTCACTAGGGCAAAGAAAAACATCACGAACACCTAACACAAACGCATGAAGTCACTGCGATTCTCTCCAGACCACGCTACGACAGTTCCATCTTGACATCTGGCGGCTACACCCTAATTCCACCCCAGACACTACCACGGGATTGCACATTTTGCTAGGAATTCGCAGCCCAATGGAACAAATTGCAAACCTCACCTGCTCCACCCTGGCATGGCAAACGAACCAAATCAGGTGTTCATGTCAAACAATGTCTATCAGCGCCACCTCACCACGGCCCAAGCGACTCTCTAAACCAACCTTATGATGCAACCCTGTCATTTTACGCTGGCGACTTAACATTATTAGCATTACCTGGGTTACGGTAGAAAACCAACCCTAGAGCCGACCCTAGATGACTGGGCCTCAAATCTGGTGAAACTTTTGCAACGACCCAAGCACCAAACAACACGTTCACAACTCTGGTAGGTTAGGCAGGACCTAGGCCCAGATAGGGAGAGGAATACTTCTACAAACCCTGACCTCACCTTTGCAAACATGGACACCAACCCCATTCACCCTTACTGTTCTCTGACCGTTTTTCCGAAGTCCCAAACCAGACCATCACTGATCGCTCAGGAGGGCCTTGCTAATCCTGTACCAACAAAGCCAGTGAGTGGACTTCCGCAAGCAACCTGGGACCAGTTCAATAACCTGGGGGATCAGAAGTGACCAACCTCCCGACACCGCAACCTGCTCCAACCTGGACAATTCTTACACCGCACTGTGTCAACTCTATTAATATAGCACAGAAGACCATCCCACGTGCCTGTCGTCGCAGTTATATCCCATCCTGATGAGGAATGTGATACTTTTACAATGATTCCCTGAATTCTGAATCCGGAGAAGAAGCGTCATCCAATGCTTCAGATCTGTCAAACTGCTTGGACAGGAGACGCCGTGAGCGCTGGGGAGGAACGTCGGCGCTAGCTACCATATTGACAGAGTGGGACAAAGTCCAGGCCCCCGAGAGTTAGGGCCCCCACCAGATTGGAGAAAAAAGATGGAGGGAGAACAAAAAGTAAGATTTGCAATTGCAATAATAATTATATTAATGCAGGGGCCCTTCGAGAGCCCTATAGGGGGTCTTACGTTTTGTTGCCCAATTTTCCTGATTGCAATGTTCTGACTGTTCCCAAGTTTTACATTCGTTTGTATATCATAGTGTAGCCCATGTTGAAAGTTTTAAAAATGCGAATTATGGTGACTTGTGCCATGTGGGGGGTAACTGAACAGGGCGCTTCTGCATGGCTCCACACTTGAACAAACCTAACTGCTTACCGGTAACGTGCCTGACACCCATACTGGGAAAGGTGGCAGGGGTCAATGCCAGAAAACAGAGCCGGAGTTTTGATAGGTGCCCTGGCAACCAGGAGCTGACCAATATTAGGGAACTTTAATGCCATAATGTGCCAAAATTGAACGCCCGCATGCAAAAAGGCCCAGCTTCATGTTTCACAGCCTCCTGGGCTGCTTAATCGCTGTGCCAAATGCTGTTGATACGTCGTTCGTTTAGTTTTTTAGAGTGTACGAGGGTTTGTTGTTTCGTCCGCGTTTCCTAAAACCTATTTTCACCATTTGAGATATTGAGCGCAACGTAATCGAAAATATAAAAGTTGCAAAAAACTATTCATTTGGCCCACAATTTGAAGAATTGTCATTTATTTTAAAATATACATATATTCCATTTTTGGAGTGCTTTTGGTGTCAATTGGGGATGATTCTAATGGGTGACAGTAAATTTATTGTAAAAATATCGGCTTACATATAACTGGTGGGTGAGAAACAGAAATACATAAGAAATTGTCGAGCTGAAACTTTCGAGTTGGTTTGATGCTTAATGAATTTATTTAATGTTGTTATAAGATTTAATTTTGAAAAAAAGCTGACTATGTGGTCATACTAATAAAAAAAATCTTTCCCTTTAAAAATCACCGTGTGGAGCAACTTTTTACATACAACTGTATACAAAATGCATCGAACGTGCTAGACTTTCTTACTTAAATCGAGCATAAAATTTGAACAGAATGTTCCTTTTTCCGCAACCAAAAAGCAATAAGCCGCAAAGTTTACACTTTCCTATCATTCTATAATCTCAATTGTGCGTGCTAGTAGACTCATTTCTTCAATTTGAAAACGTAGACCCCCCTCTTACGCATGTAGCAAGTCTGCATTGATCCCGTCAGTCAGTAGTCCTATTTTACTGTCAGTTTATGCCGGTCTTCATTTGAAATTACTATGAGCCAAATTTTACCAGGGCCCTTACCAAATCATAATGGCACTGGATTCAGTGACTTTTGGGCCCCCCAGTGGTTGGCTGTTATTCTTTACTTGAAATGTTTGGATCCCTCTGAGCCTATTTGACCAAATTGGAAATTCAACCGACTATTACTCTTACTGTCTAGCACTAGTTATTTCATAGAATGGAATTGGGGGCCCCCAAAGTTCTAGATATATAAATGAAGAGTTTTGGAGAACAGACAGCCATGAGGTGGCCTTAAGATTAAGCCTATTGTGGATTCATGACCTGTTATGGCCCCAGATGACTTGTTGTGTTTTCCCTCTTCAATTTTGGACCCACTTCTTGCCGTATTTGAAAATGGGCACATTGTGTCACATTGTGTGTTGTGTCAGGCCAGGTTCCTATTAGGCCTGCCTACGGCATCCTTGGTAACCAGTACTACCCGTCTCAGGGCCGAGTTGTCGCGGCTAAACCGCACCCCCATTGGAATGTTTTAAGCGCACTGGCACTTTTCACAAATAATGAAGTTTCTTCAATTGCTCTCAATGATAGTCTAGGCCATTGGAAGAATAGAGATCTTTACACCTACAATAACATACTAACAACAATAGGGACGTCCATAAGAAGTTAAAGACATCCATGTAATTTTGTAGCTACTTTTAAGTTTTCATAACTTTAATTAATCAACATGTGTATATTATGAATATCATTAGAGTCGTACGCATTGATAATAAAGCCACCAAGGTTACATATCGTTCAAACAGAGTTCATGGCGTGGGAAACATGCATACGGCGTGCGTTGTCTTGTGTTAAACGCCATTTCCGTCGTCTGCTGAATTAATGTCGCCGGCGACATTAATTATAAAATCGTTCTGTTTACCCATAAGGACGCTGATTTGTTTTTAATCATTTCAGGTGAGGCCTAATGGATATAAAAGGCTTATTATATTCGACGAAACTAATCAGGCTCAGTGCACCCATGGATTACACGCTTTATTCCGTCAGAGTATGAAAAGTGTGATAACGGACTAAAGCGTGTAATCCAATGGGTGCACTGAGCCTGTTTCGTTTCGTTCCGTTTCGTCGAATATAATAAGCCCTATAAAAGCTTTACAACCATGCAAAAATATCAAGTTTGAAAAATCTTGAGGTCGCACTATTTTTCAAATGTTCCAGTGTCTCTTTAAAGGAAATCTGATTAGGAGGGTAGCTGGTTACCCTGGTAGAATGAAAAAGAAGATCTACCTACAAGGGTGTCAGCTCTGGAGAGCTAATGGCGGCCATCCAGCACATGCTGCCTTGCATGGTGGGCATGGTTGCCCAAAGGCTAGACCCACCGCCCAAAACTGGATTGATGTCAGGAAGGGCATCCGGTCAATTATCTTTTGCTCCAATAAATCCTCACACAGCACTATTGCTGAGTGTGAGGTGTATCCGGCCACCCCCGTTAGCGGGGACAAAACCGGATTTAAAACTTTGGTTTAACTAAAACATTCAGCCCTGAATGCTATTCATTAATGTCTAACACTAGTTTCTGCAGAAATGGGGAATTGGGCCCGGAGATTAAAGGGAGCTAAAGAGATTGGACGGAAAGCAGTGGCGTAACCAGAGGGGGCAGGGGGTAGCACCCCCCGTGGGGAATCTTTCCCCCTCCTTCCCCTGAAAAATTAGTGATTTTCTGCACACATGCCAATTTACAGTGAAAACAACATAGGCCTATTCTATTCTATACTAACAAATTTTAATATTTACTCTCTGAAATTGTATGTTCCCTTTTGCCCCCCCCCCTTAAAAAAAAACTGGTTACGCCCCCGAGGGAAAGAGTTCCTTATGTACTCACTTTAAACTTCTATGGGAAAACAAATTATTTTTTATTTATGGCCTTACACTAACAAATACCCTAACCCTAAGGCAAAAAATTAAAAATATGTAGAAGGGGGTACATGGAACTTTTGCCGATTGGAGGAAGAGGGAGAGTGTCATCTCATCACAAGTATCATAAAATTCTCAAGATCTTTGCGAGGTCGGGGCTCTCAAGGTAATATGTAAGCTCTTGTTCATTCACTGAGATTGTTGAACTTTGATCCAAGTTTTCGAGCATACCTATAGGGGCCCCAATTGTTTTGTCCACAGGCCCCGAACATGCTAGCTACGCTACTGGAGATGGTCCAGGGAATCGACTTCACCCACTTCAGCAGGAAGGCCTGGAAGACTATAAACCGCCTCACCGGCAGAATTTCCAAACCATCGAAATGTCCAGTGACTGCCAACTCAATTGCTGAGCAACTCCTCGCAAATGGTCGTTTCAAGAACATTGACAAGTATCACACTCGCTCTGTCAAAAAAGAGATCACCAAACTTCGTTGAGCCCCCGGCGTGGACGGGTCACTTTCAACATCCTCACTAGATGAGCTTACCTCTGCTATCAGCCAACTAAAGAGTGGGAAGGCCCAGGGCCCTGATAACATACCTGCAGAGTTCCTGATGCAATGCGGCCCACGATGTCTAGATTGGCTCCAGAAGAATCTACACATGTTGCCTTACAACCAAGTCCTTACCCAAGATCTGGAGAGAGCTACTAATCATCGCACTCCACAACCAAACAAGCCTGTCGACAACCCTAAGAACAACCGCCAAATATCACTGCTGTGTGTCTCCTTCAAACTCCTTGAGAGGATGATCCTGGACCCGCTGGAGCCCGTCGTCGAACCCCAGCTGCCTGACGAACAAGCAGGATTTCGCCGTGGGCCGGAGGACTGTCCATCAGAATTGTAGAACTCACAAATGATATTGGCCGGAAAGCTTCGAAAAAAAGCGCCGTATAAGGCAGGGCGTCATCTTGGTGGACCTACGCAGTTATACGACACCGTGTGGCAACAGGGCCTGACACTCGCGTCACAGGACCCTCCCGGATCGTAACTTGAAAAAGTCATATGTAAATGCTTGCAAACAGTGCTTATTCTCAAGACATAAGTGGGCAGAGTAAGTAGTCGTCTGCGGTCGTCCTGAAGAAATGAGTAGATTCAGCGATTTACCTCAACAACATCTAGAAAATATAGCTACGCCGACGATCTTGCCTCCTCCACTCGGACAGCAACTGGACAGAAGGAGAAAGCACACTTACTACAAACATGGCCCTACTGAAGCATATCTCGAGACCTGGAGACCACCGCTACTGCCTCCACCTCAACAAAAAGAGCCTCATCGCCACTTCAAATCAAACCTCAAGGGACCTCTGCCCTCCATCCTACACCAACATTGTTTTTAATTGGGGAGTGAAGTTGACATGCAGCTTACTTCGTCAGCAATCGAGTCCGTTATGCGGCCAAGGTATTCTTCGAGGTATAGGAATAACCTCCTGTGCCGACTTGTGGATCTTCATGGGCCGCCAACCAGCCCAACGACCTACGCACCACTGCCTTGGATATGGTCTACAGCACGCTGAATAGGAAAACCACCAGCATGGTGCAAAGCTCGCACCAAGAAGCTGGACACCAGTACTCAACGAGACCTTGAGAACCATCACTGGCTGCCTCCGTCCTACTCCATCTGAATTCCTACCAGTGCCTTTCAGGCATTGCACCTGAAGGACACTCCGGAGAGAACAACACACGCACAGGACTAGTGAATAAGGCCCTGCTGGAAAACAAGCACCTGCTGCACAACACTGTCAAAGAATCACACAACTCGGTAGGGACCGAGAGTGCGCTCTCGCCGACCTTTGCCGACACGCTGATAAACTACCCAGTTCCCCATTCAACATAACATCTTACAGACATGGTATACTGCCTGGCTTTGATCTGATACCCCCAAGACCAGATCAACTCCATTACACCTAAGACAGAATACACCTGGCAGCAATCTCCACGCAAGGAATGGGTCCCCTTAAACCGGATTCGCACGGAGTCGGTCGCTTCAATTGCAACAATGCACGATGGGGGCTGCGGCCATCGCAGCCTGCCAATGTCGTTCTCCATCACAGACTGCGGATCACATTCTCAATGAGGTGCCCTACCTTTGTCCACGGTGGACACAGATTCTCAAGCCCCAACCAATCAAAAGCGAGTTGGGCTCCATCGCTTACAGCATATTTAGCTTCTGCCTCATACGCAAGAAGAAAATTGACAGTAAATTAACTCGCCAAGCAGTGCAGTATCGGAGGTCACAAGTTACTTTGGTTGGAAGGGGTAATTTTACATGGGTTTACACAAATACAATAGGCAGTGTTATACATTTTCGGAGACTTGTTTCATTAACAACAGATAGTAGCGCAATTACGTACACAGGACTTTGTAGTACACAATTCAATTAATGATTTGGGATGCTTTAAAATTTGGTGGGATTTTCTGCTTAACTTCAGCGAACACAATTTGCTTTTTAAAACTGTACAATTTATCACTTTTTAAACTCGTTTTTTGAACCACAAACACCTTTTCGTCATATTAGACCACTTAGAATTGTTAGTTCGACATTCCGAAACATCCACACTCTTCTTCAAAACAATTTTATAATGAATTCAGGTTATTTGGACCTCAACTTCGGGGACATTTCCAGAGTGTTTTCCAACCAGCTATTGAGGTCAAAGCGATTCCATTGCCTTCCCTTGTACAAGAAAATAACGCATTGTTGGGGTGACCTGATTGAGTTGCACCGGGGAAGATGACGGACCTTAAATTCAAACCGCTACATTCCAATTTTATTTTTACATTTCAATTGTCAAGAAAGAAAGATTACCCCTGATCGTTGTAAATATCGAGACATACCGATTCCCTGTGTGTGTTGTTGATGTGTCACCTCAAGCATATGATGGAGCAACTCTGGCAGAGTATTGTGTATGCTTCCAAATCTTGGACGTCCTCCTCAAAGTTGTTAATTCGACGATCACTACCTGTTAAACAGTCAAGTTGTAACCGCGTATTATAAAAAAAAATGATGATTTCCTTACAATGTTAATCTAAACCTACACGAATAAATAAGAAATCTCAGAGACTACGCGGAGTGAATTTTGGTTTCGGGATCCTCTGGTTCTCAAGTACGCCTATAATAATCTCTCCAAGGATGAAAAACTCTGGAATTATAACCTGCTACTAGAAAGGCCTATTAAAATTACCCACTTCGTTTAAAGGTAGATTCGTGATTCCAGCACTTCCGTTTTATTCAGGGTTCATAATATCATTGAGAAAAGATTATTCACAACATTTAAGTTGATCCCGGAGCTTGCGGTTTTGTATTATGAGGCAAATGCTGTTTCTCACGGTCCTATAGGCCACCTCTGGCTGTAAATTTCTGTCCGTTTACGGGACAGAAATACAAAAATTGCAAATTCTTAGTCTTTTCTTAAGATACGACCGACTTTGCACGCAAGGATTTGGTACACATGGATTACTAAGGCTTAACGGTTCAGATGATATAAAAATCTGAACTTTTTCGAGGTGGTAAATCGGGGGGACGAGGTTTGTGGACCCGAATGGCCCTTTAAGGGTAGTGTCAACCCTAGTGCTTTTGTTTTACAGAATTTCTGATTTTGCACCATTTTAAACATCACCTGGTTCTATCGTTACCAACAAAGGTTATGCAATGCAGACAATAATGAGGTGTATTTTTTGCCGATTAAAACAGCTATTTGGGACCATATAAAGTCACAAAAACCACCATGGTCTTAACGGCGAGAAATTAAGCACATTGTGTCACGCCGTCAGGCGTGTAATGTGTAATGTAATGTGCTTAATGTGTAATGTGTCACGCGTCGCCGCGGTGGGAATGTTTGGACCATGCGTAATGAAGCGTTGCGCGTATTTAAATGTACTTTTGCGCGAACGCATCTGGAAAAACGAAAAGAAAAAAAGTAAAAGTAATATGAAAATGTAAACAAAGCACTAATTTTAGACCAGATGAAAAGATAAAGGGAAGGTTAACACCTTCTACGATAGCAATCAGTCTCTCTAGGGCGGTTTTCTCAATTTTTCATTTGTTCGATTTTCTAACTAAGATATTCTCCAATATTATGACTCATCATTTGGAAAGGTAAAAATCACCGTTTTTTGAAATTTTTCCCTTTATATTTCGAAAGTAAGCTCGATTTAAAAAAATTAAAAAACCGGCCCTAGACAAATTTGTCTGTTTCTAAAAAATAACATAAGAATCATGAAAATTCAAAAATTGTTTTTGTTAGGCTGTCTGAAAAATTTTGCTGGCAAAATATGTTTTTTTTAGTATTTTTCTCAAAAATACGGAAAGTTTTACATCAATCTGATTCCATAGTTAGGGAGCCAACGATCTGAAAGTGAAAAATTTGGCCCGGGCTGCTCTTAAATTTTGGTGACTAGATTCAAGTAGGAGAACATCTTGGGCATCAGAAAAACCGAGTTGGATTATTTTTAACGATTGCGAAAAAAAATAGAATCCAAGATGGCGTCCCCAAATGGCCGCCGATTTGACTAACGAACCGATTTTAGCCGCAACTTTTGATTGCGATCTTAAACTGGAACGCAATTTGTGTCATCTGAAAGAGAAATTATCTACACGCTAATATCAACATTTGCGAGTTTAAATATTATTTAAGGTGCAAATTTGAGGAAAAATCACATTTTTTTGGCATTTTTAACAAAAAAATGAAATATTCGTATCTAATGTTTCATTGATATTTCCAGAACCAAATCATCAATTAAGCCAATTTTTTCTACAAATTTGACCTAATAACACACGTTAGTCATATCAAAATTACAGTTATGTACCTTATTCAGAAATGAAGTTATTCTGTAACGAAGGTCATCAATCAGTTACACAGAGAAGTTGGTTTACTGCGCACTTTTGCTAAAATGTTTTGATCATGCAGAAAACTCACGACCAAAATCCCGCACTTGAAAGTACATGCATTATACACTATTAAAAATGTTCTTAAAAAACTTTGTTTTGACTGTCAGCCGGGACTCGAAACGTGAAAATAACTGTAAAAAGGGACTCGAAACATGCAAATAACTGTAAAAAGGGACTCGAAACGGGCAAAAAACTGTAAAAAAGTCGCTTTAACTGTTGTGAGTACTAGCTGCCAGTCAAAACGACGTTATTTTACTGAACATTTTTAACAGTGTACGTAGGTGTCATTTTAAAATACAATGCAATGCTTATTTATATCTGATGCATTAAATCAAACATTTTAAAAGCAAAATCTTAAGCATGTATTACAGTGTGATATCAAGTTCTTTAACTTTAATGCAAATGATATACCTGAGGTATTTTGTAGCATAGCAGTTGGAAGGAATATGGTTGCAGCCCCTATTATTTTACCATTTTACTAATGAAGCCATCTGTTTGGAAAGTTGGTAAATACATTGTATTTCCATTGATACCTAAAATGCCTAATAAGTACATGAACATTGCTCTACATGACATCACAACTATAGAAACCTTCAAATGCCAGATGATTAACACGTTCGCTAAAAATTAGCATTTTTTCTGATTTCAAGCCATACAACAAAGGTTTGACAGCCTATTCTACCCAATGGAAGGTGTTAATATATTTTGCTGCAGAGATCATGGTCCTACAAATTTATTTTATCATTATGTAA
>JAMKCH010003766.1:0-99123 GCA_023653785.1 Ophioderma brevispina
CGAATATCTCAAATTTAATGTTGTATAATCATGCCATTAGTATTCCAGATTACATGTAATGGTGATCATTAGTATTTACTACATTGAAATATACAGAGTCTGCAGGTATGATTATCCCATCAGACCTTCCATGGGGACTGACCTTATTGGCCATGAGCTATCAAGACTGACTACCTCTGACTGTAACCTCTTTACTTCAAAAATGTTGCCTATTGCACAGTTAATATCAAAATCATATTTATTCAACATAAGAGCTAACAAATTTAAAGGTAACCAGTTTTCTTCAAAATATCCATCTAGCCCGATTGGACAGGGTGGTATAACATTTTAACTGCCTGAGAGAATTTTTCAGGCGATTTGCCGTGCCTTGGTTAGAAACTACCTCCTGAAGTTAGAAAACTACAGGGTCTTCCCTTTTGGTTAAAAATAATTACTACAAAATAAAGTTTAAATTAATCTAGCCACTTGAAATTTTGGGAAGATGTGAACTGAAGTTTATTCTTTATAATAGAGGTGGGCTATAGAAGGTCAATGTTTCAGATCACTTTGAACACAGGCTCATTTGATGACTTTAATCACCCTGATCCCACTTTCGAGGAAAAAAATGATAAAAGTGCGAAAACCAGGGTACCCCGTGGAAAAATCCAAAATGGCCGCCAAATTGTCAAAAATTTGATTTTTGACCATAACTCAGTATTTTTTGTTCAATTTGCTTAATTTTGGTGGCAATACCCCTGTTTTGGGGTATTAGGAATCATGCTATGCAACTTTCATCTCACCATAGCCTTTCGTTTTCTTGAAAATGCTGTTTTTGCTTAAAATTGAGCTCTGAGGGCGCTTTCCCATAAATGTGCGTCCGATTGATAATGGTGATTTTAGCATTCAAAAAGTTGAAGAGTTATAACACTTCCTGAAAATTTGACTTGCGTGATGTTTGCAGTTTTACAACTATAGGCTTTTTAATGTCATAAAAATGCCCTCCATTGTTGAAACCCACATGTAAGAAAGTTTGTTGACCCCTGTGTATTCCAATGAGAGTGTTTTTGTCAAATTTTAAATTGATGCCACAGGAAAATGGCAAGTGTTACACAGCTCTAATCTTCAAAAAAATGATGAATCAACAATTCTGATGATGGCCCACCAGTAAAAATTTAAAACTTTTGATATGATATGTATTTTTGGGAAAGCACCCTCGAAGTCCAATTTTATCTAAAACTCCATATCAATAAACCGAAAAGAAGGGGTCGTGGTGAGATAGACGTTTGCATCTAAATGATTCCTTGCAGGCCAAAACCTGGGTATTGCCCACAAAAATGAGGTGATTCAAAGTTATGGTCAAAATAGGATTTTTGGCCTATTTGCGGCCATTTTGGATTTTCGTTGGGGCAAACACCCTGGTTTCGCAACTTTTTATTTTTTTTTCTTCGAAAAATGGGATAAGCATCAATACAGTCTCATTCATAGCCTTTGTTCGAAGCGATCTGAAACTATGACCCAAATTAACCCTCTAATAGCCCACCTCTATTTATAAGAAAAGTTTTCTGACAAATTGTTGAGTAATCTGATGTTCTAGCTTAATTTTTCTGAGGAGCATAAGATCTGATAATCCAAACCTTAAAGGGTTTCCCTTGGAGATTTCAGTGTAATGTTTTGTTTATTGAATAATAAATGATAAATGCATATTTACGGATGAATATTCCAAATTACACATCTATTTTTTCCCCCACATCCAGCAGCATCTGGAAGCTTGTTCAAGTCTACCTACCATGGGCGATAAAGAAATGCCCGGCATTTCAAAGTCAAAGTTTCTTCTCATGTAATACTATACGAAAAGAGATGGGAGATTCATTTGATGGACTGAGAGAAGAACTTTGGGTTTAATACTCATTTAATGAAAATAACTTAACCAATATACAATTAAATTGTGGATATGTTCTTCTGTGCATTAATATGCTTGCAATTTCCTTCCTCGAATAATGGTGCTTGTACGATCTAGCCGAGTGGACTTGTATTTAACCATGTTTCATTATCATTTGGTGCTTTCATAATGAAATTTTATCACATTAATATATTCAAGTTCATTGAAAGGTTAAAAGTATACTTCCTTACTTGCAAATTTTTCACATGTATGTATTTCGTAGTAGTTACTTTGAACTTTGATGCCGGGGATTGAGGCTAATTTCACACCTTTGACTGTTGTTTGTGCAGACACAATGTAACAACAACATTGCTGCACCCACTGACAATAACACTAGTGAAAAACCATTTGCAAATGGCCATATCAGCTTCGTAAACAAAAAATTCAACTGAACACAATTTCATTGATAGCACCAGATGGTGAGAATACGAAGAAAACAAATGGTCATGTCAGTGTTCGAGAAGTTTTGTTTGTCATTGCATTGTGGTGGAAAGAAGATGCAGGTATATGTGATGTGATCTGGGAAAACCCGCCACAGGTCGCACAGGACCGTTTTGAAAAAATAAAGAAAATAGCTTAAAATTCTGTATATTGTACTTTATTTTTTGTCAGAATTGTATGGAGGCTGTTAACTATTTGAAACTGTGTATCAAAGAAAGAACGAAGAAACAGTTGGAAACTTAATACTTTAAACTCTGCAGTAATAGTAAAACCAAATATAATTTCCCACCAATCGCTCACCTAGTTATCTTGCAATACATCATCATCATCATCAGTCGTCGACTGCGCAGCAGGCGACCGCAAGTTTCCTCCAGTCACGGCTGTTTGTGGGGCCAAGTTTGGAGATAGCTTTGGGTGCAACATGTTTTTGTATCCCCCAAGAGCTTTTTATTTGGATGTAGGAGATAATATGATGTTCTCTCGTCACCTGGCTTCCCTCTGCCAGGCGGTGGTGTGTAGAAAGCATTACATACTAAGCGCTCCCCTCTCTGGCATCTTAGAATATGACCAAGAAACGTAAGTCTGTCTCAGTCTTACGCAGTTATCAAGGCCTCCTACCTGTAGCCAAGCATTTGGGACAACAATCAATGCCCTTGACGTTCAGCATGATTCTGTAGCAACATGTTGCGATAGAATTGACCTTACTCTCGCAATTGTGTGTCAGACCCAGGTTTCTCGCAACCATACAAAAATACTGTCACGCATGTTGTGTTGAAGAGGCTACGTTCCATTCGCTTGGTATACTTTGACTTCTCCATACGTGCTCCAACTTCCAAAATGCGTCCAGTCAAGGGCTTTTCGTCTGGGAAGTCTTTAGAACTGGAACCATCATACACCAGATATTTTGAAGTCGGAGACCTGGTTGATGCACTCCGCCATAAACTTTAAGCAGTAGAAGTGGGTTGCAGTTGGTATGCCAGGTATCTGTCCTTTTGCACCTGATGATAAGGCCCAATTCTTCAGCCGTGCAGCTGCTGTTCTTGATACTGTGGCCTGAGCTCTAGGGATTGAAGACTCCAATAGGGCGATATCGTCAGCGAAATCAGGTCGTTTAAGCGTTGGCTGGGATACATCTGGACTGAGGGACGTGGATGTTTCATCAATCCGGAATTGTATCTTTAGTTGCCGTTTGCAGCAAGTAGTCTATCACAGCACAATGAAAATAAAGGAAGCTAATACATCGCCCTGCAGTAACCCCTGTTTGAACGAGGAAAGGCTCCGAGATATTCCCATCGACCTAACAGCGCTTTCGGAATTGCTTAAGGGCGCTATGGCTTTACCAACCGGTCTGGATACCATAGTTGGCCGAGACCGAGAACATGACCTTCCGTTTGATCGATTCAAAGGCGTTCTAAAAGCTGAAGGTGATGGTGAGTGGAAGTTGATAACTCTGAAAAGGCCTCCATGATTCGCCTTAGATGTGAACCATTGGCGGTGCACAGCTTCTACCTGGGCGAAACCAGCTTGGTTGGATCTTTGTATAGGATCAACATGCCTCGTATTCTTGTTTAACGGATTTTGTTGTAGACTTTTGCTGCCACTGACCTCAAGGTAATTCCTCTGTAATTAAGTCATGCAGCTGAGGTCTTCTTTCTTAGCAAAGTAAAAGAACACTGATGTTAGTGATCCACGGTTCGGGGGTTGTAAGAGTGGTGAAAACTCACGCCCAACTTGTGATGACCTACCAATTACCTCCCCAGACCTCCCCACCACTCTGGAGTGCTTCTGATGTTATTGCACTGGTCCACTCCAGTGCTCTGCCGGCTGTTGTTTTTCATTCCTTTAATGTGCCTTTTGGTTTCCTTCAAGGCTGGTGGGTCTTGGCATATATGAAGGTCCTGATCAGCAGTAGAAGATGTCCAATGTTGTGGACCATTTTGTTGTGAGATTAGAAGTCTAAAGTTTTGCCCGCCACTCATCAATAAGTTCTTTTTCACTGACGGGGCTGTACCATCCCTTTTCTTGACTTTGGTGGAAGATCTTCTATCCTGACCAGAGTTTCGTGAATAATTTTCAACCGTTGTATTACATTCACCCTTCTCATCTGCCACTTTCAAGTCATCCAATCTGTTTGGGGGTTTTTTTTTATTGAGTTTGGCCAGTTTCATGAGATATATGATTCATTCAGCCTTGCATTGCGATTCCGCCATGCATTTCTTTGAATGTTGGTTCTATCAATGGGGAATTTCTTCTTTGCCTTGTCTTGCTTCTGTCTCATTCTCAGCCGTAAGGTTTTCTCAGACACCCCCAGCTAGGCATTCCACAGGGGCTGCTTCAACGGCTCTCCTTCAATTAGGTTGGTCCGTTCATGATGACCACAGATGATCCATTCTTTGCAGGATCTGAAGCCTATTGGAAAGTTCGATCCTGCATTGGTGTTTTGAAGGATTTGGTAGCTTCTTTCCAGTCAAACTTTTTTGTTCTCTACCAGGCTTACCTTTAGATTTTCTAAGGCTGGCTTTGAGACGGATGCTGAAGGAGCTGTGATCAGAATCAAGCTCCACAGTATTGTAGGCTCTGCAGTTACGGAGAGAATTCACCCATTTGCCTTATGCCTCTTGCATAAGGCTAGTTTTTTGGGGTTAAGTAGGCCTCAGCCTCACATTAACCAATCAGTGAACAAAGAATATATTAATGATGAAGGATATAATTAATGATCTTTTTCGTGATCTTTGTGGAATCTATTGGTCCCCTCGGTGAACTGAAGGGCATGGTGTAAAATAGTACCCCGTGCCCTCCAGTTCACCTTGGGGGCGAAAAGTTTCACAAGATCCGGCATGATTTTTGTGTCGCCTGCCCTAAGGCAGGAAGACGCATAGGGATCACTTTGTCCACTGTTGATGTCTGTTGTTGTTGTCTGTTGTTGTGAAAAAGGGTTAACATTTGCCTTGTAATATCTGCATACTTTGATGGATTTAAACCAAAACTTGGGTCACAGGTGCAACATGGCATCCCCCATTTGTTGATGAGGTCAAAGGTCACATACCGAGGTCAAAGGTCATGTGAGGTCAAGTTGTAAAATAGGCTGAAAATGTAAAATTGACCTCATTTGAAGTTGAAGTCAATTGGAACCAAACTTGGTATGGAGTTTTACTTGCAAACCCTAATTTGTTGATGAGTCAAGTCAATACCAAGGTCAAGGTAATGTGAGGTAACGTTTGGGTCAAGTTGTAAAATAGTTCAAAAATGTAAAATTACCTCATTTGAAAAGTTGATAGTTCAATTGGAACCAAAACTTGGTTTTATGGAGTTTACTGCAAACCTCATTTGTTATGAGGTCAAAGGCACATATCAAGGTAAAAAGAGGTGATGTTCGGCCATCATTCACAAACAACGTGGCCGGCGGACAACAAGGGGTCCGAGGACCGATGTATTTAAAATATTTGTCACAATGTCAGGATTTGAAACCTGAATGCCCTAGACAGTATATAGGTGAACTCTCAGTGGGACGTATGGATTTCAAATAGAATTAGCTCACTGGGTAATTAAATTCACACCCTCTTTGTGTAAGCACAGATGTTTGATGAAGGATGGCATAGTCTTGCACGTCTGCCAAAAAGCACGTAGAGCCTTGAAACTTGCAGGCAACACAAAGGTGAAATGTATAAAGGTTGCATGTTGTGATTCCCGCCCGTATGTTTTATTCATTGCCTCACTAGATATCCTTGAGAAAAGCTTATTCACAAACTCTGAGTTGATCCAGATTTTGCGGTTTGTGTTATGAGCAAATGCCATTTCACGCGGCCCAGAGGCCACTGTTGCTATAATTTCTGTCAATGTACAGAAGAGATACTAACTGGAATACTACAGACACGGCCAATGTGCACGTTAAGTGTACACATGGATTGACTAATGTTGACGGTTCAGATGATATGGAAAAATCTCAACTTTTTTGAGGTTAATCGGGGGACGAGGACGTGGATCACGAAATCCCTTTAAGGTCCATTCATACTTCACGGCAAGGCATGCAGTGCTGCGGCACTGGTGATATATCAATCACTTCTCTGCTGCTCTTGATGAAACCCACTGCAATGCAAGTTAAAAAAGAATTAACTTTGTTGCAGTGCCTGCATTGCAGTATGGGCAGAGACTGTTATCCAGGCAAATGTAATGCACTGCACTGCAGTGCAGTGGAAGACTGAACGGAAGGCTTTAGTTACAAACCAATTTCTTCATGGGCGTACCCACAACAATTTATTCGGGGAGTAGACCTGTTTAAGTAGCCGTGGAGGGCCCACCCTCATGGGTACCACACCGGCAGCCACAAAAGTGGGGTAATCATCCGCTTAGGTACTCACGCAGTACCTTAACCACTAGTCACCCCATGCGGGAGTACCTGTGTGGATACCAGTGGCGTACTGACCGGGGGAGCAAGTTGCCCCCTCTGGCTCGAAAAAGCGGGACGATATGGACCATTATCATGTTTTGGGGAGTCCAAGTGTGGGAAAATATCGGTTCCAAAACATGATAATGATAAAATTGGATGATTTACGCCCAATATTAATTGGTCTCGCTATGAGTTTTAAAATATTGGGCTCGACTGCGTCTTGCCCAATATTTTTTCAACTCATAGCTCGACCAATTAATTTGGGCTCAATCGATCCAATTTTATATCAAAATATGCATTTTCATCCCTCTTCTTCGGGAAATTTCGACCAATTTC
Organism: Ophioderma brevispina; assembly: GCA_023653785.1. Classification (NCBI taxonomy): domain Eukaryota; kingdom Metazoa; phylum Echinodermata; class Ophiuroidea; order Amphilepidida; family Ophiodermatidae; genus Ophioderma; species Ophioderma brevispina. Next base: position 7,083 of record JAMKCH010003766.1, read on the forward strand.
AACCTAAACTTGGGCAAAAATTAAATTAAATTGGGCAAATTTTCGCATGCTATGCGCAGATTTCGTCAAATTCAGACTTAATTGGAGCAAATCACTGGGACGATTTAAGACATTTGCCGTCTCTGGCGGGACGACTTGGAAATTTTGCCCCCTCTGAATCGACTGCCTCGGTATGCCACTGGTGGATACTCCCATGCAAATGAGGTTTGGACTCTGTTTGACTATTTTAGTAATCTTATCCATTTAACATTTTGGTCACCTGTGTTATATTTTTTACACAATGTCATATATAGGGTCTTTGTGATTCAGAACTCAAATATGGATGTAACTAAGATTGAAAATGATCAGAAAGGGGTAAACAACAATTAAATGGAATGTTTGGGCCAAAATACTGCCTACTAGGCAGCCGGTAGGGGAGTACCTGTAGGGGTACTTCACTACTGGTGGCCCACATGTGTACCTGTAGGATGGGTGCTACTAAGTAAACATACACCCAGTGGCTTGTGTACTTCACAAGTACTTAGTTGTAGGTACTGCATCAATAATGCATCATGCGGGTACCTTTGAAGTAGAGCTAAGAGTACACATAGAGTAGCCTAAGCTCTGGGTTACACTGTAAGAATCTGGCTGTGTACATAGTTGATTGATAGTTCAACAACTCTCCGTATCTCCTTGTACAGGAGCGTACCGTTGTTGATTCGTTATCAACCCACAGTTGATATGCAAATTAGCCCGGCGCAGTGTTCACGGAAGTGTGTTTACGCGGTACGCTTAAGTCGACGCGCTGTTCGTCACGTTTAGAACTATGAGTACGCACAAGTACACCAGGGGCAAACTGCAAAGCAACAAACAAACCAAAACTATCGTTTTGCTTTAGATTTGTCTAAAATATTAGTCTAGGAAAGCTTTTGTCGAACTGGGAACATTTTAGTGTTAAAAGTGAGAATAATTATGTTCCTCTATACACGATATTAATAAGTTTTCATAAAGATTTTTGTTGTTGAAAGGGATTCAAACATGTTACAGAGTGGTTCATCACAAATCAACAACTCTGCATCCGATGCGTCCGCGTATTTTTATCCCGCTCGGGCGGCTAAAGCGGCTTCTCCCCTTCCCCCTATTGTCTATGCCATGATGCAAAACTAGCAATTGAAAAGGAAAGTGGGCACTGATTGTTGCTTTAATGATTGAAGGTATTCTTTTATGAACTTACAGGCTCAAGACCATATCTTGTGGAACCCAATCATCTTGTAGATTAGTACCCAGAGGGTGTTTTGAATCAATCCCATAATGCATTGCAATGTGCTTATACTCTACAAGACATTTCATGATCAGGCTAAAATTTCCCTAGGTAAATGAGTGTAAAAGTCGGGGGTTTTTGTGTTAGGAATAGGATTTTTGTAGGATTTGTGGGATCTCATTATGTTATTGAAGTGAAATTTCCCCAAACTAGTGCATTGTGAGATGGGGGATGAATTCAGTATTCTGACACCACATCCAACAACATGCAGTTTATTCCGTCGAGGATGCCGAATTCATCAGGTGGTGGCAGAATACTAAATTCTTTCCGTGGGATGGACTCAAAACACCCTCTGATCAGTACCACAGTCACAGACATGTCATAAAAAATTGGCATACACTCTGAAATATGTGAAGGTGGTTCTTTTATTCATTCAGCATTAAATAATCTCACATTTCAGGTGATAACAAAGATACAAATATTTCCAAGTACAGACAAACAACTAGTTATAGATATTTGTTGTAAATAATGTACTATTCCACAAGTGGCAAAAAGAAAAATATGGCATCATCTCTGACAATGTTAATGTTTACCATAGTATATACATAATATCAATGATCTGAAACCACCATACTTGTGAAATGTCTATAGCACACAACAATGAATTATTTGGCTAAAACGGACATGAAATTTAACGGTCATTGAACATGTTCTCTTTGGTCCGTGGTGCGGTACATTTTATCATGTGAATGCAAGGTCATTAGTGCATAGCTGCCATTTGTCAGAAATTCTCATCAAACATACAAATTGAATTATCAAATTGAGTTATCTTAATACGTATGACAGCGCACACATATACCATGTGGCAGCTATTGCACTTATGACCTTGCATTCATTTATCTATAAGGACTTTCTTTGGTTTAGCGGGCTCTTTCACGTGGAATCTGGAATACTCCTGTGGACGATTCGGGTTGTCTTCCATGGTGACAAGGGGTTCATTGGGTAACTTACGGGAGTTTCCGTAACCTGACCCATCTGACACTTTTTTTCTGACACACTTATAAACATTAACAGAATAAACCTGTGCTTTATTCCGTGAAGGGTTTCTGAATTCATAAGTGGGTCAGGTTACAGAAACTCCTGTAACTTACCATGTTGCCATGAAAGATTAGGTGCAAAATCCCCCATATGCTAGTGTGAATTGAAATGCAAAAGTCCAAGCTAGCATTTCTGGAAATCAAAACTAGGAAAAACACTGATTGAATTTATGTTCTTGTGAATGTAGAGTAAATCATTGTACTTTTTAGAAACTGGTGATAGTGATGGCATGACAAAGTACTCCAACTCCACCCACCTTTAAAAGGTGGGTGACCCATTTGTGGTCAGAATTTTCATGTCAAAAACATCCGATTACAAATTTCGAATTAAATCGGCCAAGGCATTTTGGTGGCAGAATAAAAAAATGTGGAGTCACCTTTACACACATTTTTGATCCTAATATCAAAAGGACACTATTTCCTGGATTTCACTATGGTAATGAGAAAAAAATTTACTCTTATTACCAAAATCTAATTTTGATGGAGTAAAGGTGGGAATAAGAGATTGACATTGGGTCACACTTTTAATGTCCATCAGTGGTCCCCAGCATGCAACTATAAACAATGTCAAGAATTATCACCAATGGGTTAATATTTGATGTCAGCCAATGGGCATTAAACTTCATTGAGATGGACCTTGCAGTATGGGAAATCTGAGTGACGGCACCTTCAGGGTACAAGATAGCACAAAGGTGGTATTCCCCTTTAAAGAATGGAAGGGCACATTTTATCCACAGATGCCATGTCAAATTGTCAGTCATGATCACATTAACTCACATGACAATAACAAAGCTCTGATGACGAGTTAAGGGTGTGGGAAGAGAAAGGTAAATAGATTAAGGCACTCAAGCCAATGGTATGGGTCATGTGGAATTTATAGATGAGGGCTTTTACAATTGGTTAATTACAACTTACGATGAAGTCTGCTGTTATAATTTAACTTCAAACTAATAAAAAACTGAAATTATTGAATCTTATAGAACATGTTTCAATGCAGTAAAAATAAAAAGTATTTTTGTAATACCTGTGTCAATCAACTTATTTTAGTAATAATCATTTTGTGAGTCCCAATGACCCTATTGTTTTCGTTCTGCTTCAGGCTTGCATGCTGTGCTGGCCTGTGACACTTAAGGATGACATGTGATGTACCGGTGCCGGTCAAGAAACGGCGGTATGCATGCGCACCTGTAGTACTTGGTGCTTGTAAATTTGCACTCATCAAGTAGAATAGCGCTGTAGCTGTAGTGATGTCATTCGCACGTCGATCACGTCAATAGACCAGTGCCAACTTGAAGTTGTGTTTGTAAACTTGATGTCACATTTAACAGATTTGATCAACAGTGCCAAAGTAACCCTACCTTAAAGGTGCTTGTTCGGCATGTTTGTCTACATGTTCTCCACTTATATGGGAGTCTTGGCACTTGGATACACTGACCCACAATTACCGTGGGAAACAACTTGGCAGTTTGATGCTAGACGCGATAAGCATAGTGCAACACCCTATTTCGTCACAACTGTGCTAATATTTATGGTTACCATTAAACAGCATTTTTTTGTCCAGTATCTTGGGAAAGAATGGATTCGAAGCTGAAATTTGAAGAGGCACAATGAGAAAAATACGACCTTTCATCTGATATCAAAATTGATATTACTCTGTTAAATCAGAGGGTCCCAAAGACATCGGACAAGCCCTTGATACATTCAGTGTTATGTCATCAGAAAATAAGACCTGCAAGCTCGTCATGGCACCCTAGCCTTTGATTCGGGCTTTTATCTTGTAATGTGCATGCTAGAGCAAGCCCTCTTTCCATCTGCCATAATTATTTCTGATATGGAGAATTTGAAGTGTGGCAATGTTTATCAACTGAATCGCAAAGAGATTAGTAGTACAAAGATTTTAAGAAACGAAACCTTTAATGTTTTGCATGTCATTTAGAAATGGACGTGTACAATTGATTGCATTTTAAGAAAATGTCATACCACCTTGACACTGAACTAGAGTTGGGACCATCTCTTTTAGTGGGCTATATACAATATTCATTCCTTTTTCATGGATTTTTAACTAACACATAAGTTTTTAACACCAACAAGGTGAGGGATGTTAAAATACCCTTTGTTTTAAAAACAGCTGCTATAAACACACATTTTTTATAGTGCCTATACAAAATTCAAATTTGTTCTAACTTTCTACAACCAATTCCAATCTCCCACCAGAAGATAATGGATGTGCCATTTTATCGAAATGGTCATGTGTGCAGTGAGTCTGTAGGTGACAAAAAGGGTATTAAGTTCTAAGCCCACAAGGCAATTAATTGGTTTAGGATAAAGACCTAATATACAGAATTTAAAGTGCAGGTTTTTTACAACATGGATGGACCAAACATCTTGCATTACCACTCCAGGGAAAGAGTTTGCCTCGCCTGAACATGGGAGGATTAGCTGTTTGACGCAATCACCCATTTCCACACACGATTTGATTAACATGAATCAAAGTGCTACCCTTCATTAAAATTGGTCGGGTTCTTCTTCAAATTGTATCAAAGATATAACTAATTTTCATGAATTTCCAACCACAGATTGTGCGCGGATAGTAAATTGATTTTGTGGAGTGCCATATGCTGCATCTGCATAAAACCCGAGTATAAGAAACTTTTTTTGTTAAGATGTAACAAAGAAAGACACTGTGTACCTCCGTCATGATCAATATCCCCAGTGTCTTTTAATGTTGATATGCTCCTCGTTCTCTGTTCTTCCAATATCATGTTCGTATTACAGGAACAATGAGTTCATAGTCGCAATTTTTTTTCCAGTCAGTAACGCATATTGTCGATGGTAAGAGTTTTTTGGAGGGGATGTGTTGAGATCAAAACTAAAAGGCCGTAAATGCCATCACTTTTGTTCAACCGAGTAATCTTTAACTCATTTACATGAACCTTTTTGTATCGAATTTATACAGGCTTCATACCAAATCATGAAAGAAGTGTTGTACAGTCCGAGACCCGCTATCGCTTCCTTTGTTTGGAGTCAATCAAGAACGGATTAAAGTGTCATGAACATCGGTGCCGGGTGACCTCTTAACGTTGAGGAGGATTAGGCCACATAAATATTGCAATTTTTGTTATGATATATATGTTGAATAAAATAAGATTATCACAAACTTAACAATATTTAAAAAAAATGTATGATTTATTTCTGGAACAAGATTAATAAATGTAACAAATCAGATTTTCAATATTCCTTATTGACGTCAATAACTTTGGTGTGCAATAATTACATCATTTTGTTTGTATCACGTTTGGAACATTTTATTCAGTGAATTTGCCTTGCATTTTGTTCGGAGAAAAGGGACATTTTTTAATTGTGTCCTTACTCGATCTGGTATTGTCGCATCCAAATTTCTCTTGTATTAATTGGGTAAAGTATACAAAATCTCAGAACGAATGGAATTGTCGACACGTCCCAAAACCTTTTAATGAACTGACAGGAATAAAAAATCCTACTATAATGTTATATCCAAAATAACATTATTATAATTACAAAATCTATCACTTTCAATGTTGAAGTGTTAATGAAGGGATCTTGGGTTGATATAATTTAATTAGCAGAGAACAATAAATTGATTGCAAGAGGGGGTCACTACCTGCATAAAGCAAAAACCACCTTGAAATGGTGGACATTAATTTGGTCCAATTTCTTTGGTTGCCATGTTTGATAGGTGGATTAATTATAGCACATGTCCTTCATTCTTGATTGGGGAACTGAAATCAAATAAATAGTAAAGGAGAATATTATACAAATACTATATGGTTAGAGGGGAAATGGGGCTCACTATTTTCCCGAGATACTAGCTATGGGCTATCACCCCTAGGCCCATAAATACTTTATTTTCCCAATATAAACATGTAGACCACACTTTGACTCTGGGGTCGAGGTTGTAGGGAAACATTCCTTGTAATCAGAATCAGCCAATGAAGAGCATGATTATGTCAATGAATATTCATAAGGTGTAATAATTACCTGTCTTGAAAGATGTAATCTATTTTCACTTATTCATGAAGAAGGTGAATTAGGTGCAACTTATTTCACTTAAGTCACAAGGAACCAGCCCTGTAACATATGTACCTTATTAAGAATACAAAACTACTCCCATACTTGAGGCCAACAATGTTCTAACAAGTGGTGTTCTATATGGTTCTAATGTATAGAGTTACAGATAAGTCAGGCAACAAACACTATGAATTACATCATGCTCATCCACCAAGGACACAGTTCTGTGGGTTGTACTTACACATGCACTGACATGAATTGACCTTGTGTGATCTGGGTATCATGTATCATACCCCAAAAAACCAGGGGTGTATTTTCTTAATACATTGGCGAATGGAAGGTATTGAACTGTGCCAAGGGGATTGAGATTTTACAAGCTAAGTGAATATACTGTTTGGATTTTGAAGTGTTTATAACAGATGGTGCATGAAGGTGAAGCAAACTTTGATGTAATCACTATGAGTTACAATATCTCATCCACCAAGGAACACAGTTCATTGGGTTGTACTTGTACATACATTGACATAAAACTGACCTTGTGTGAATCTGAGGTATCAAGATCCGACCCCAAACCCAGGGGTGTATTTTCTTAATACTGGCGACTGGAAGGTATTGAACTGTGCCAAGGGAAATGAGATTTTTGGATTAGCTCATAGTGAAATACCATCAAATAATGCACTTCAAACAGTAAGAACATTGTCTCCTCCAGCAATCATTTCTACAGTAACCTTTCGGGCTTGCAAGGCAAATATGTTGCTCAGAAATCAAAATTTGTCATTGGTTGTCTTCCCCAAATTATGCACTTTTTTAACTTATAAAATCATTCTGATCTATCCGGACACTGGTTTTTGAGATATAGCTTTCCTAAATGCGAGTTATCTCCAAGGACCTCTAAGATTTGACGGCACCAGAACTCGGGTTTTCTGGGGTTGCAAACATGGGGGCAAAGTGAAATTTTTTTTGTTTGGGGAAAAAAGTGAATTATGGGGGGGGGAAATTTTGGCCCAAAATAGCTGATTTTCCCCAAATTTGGTGATTTGGCCCCAAATCGAAGAATTTTGCCAAAAATCCCTCATTTGTTCTTTTGGCCAGGTGGGGGGCAAACTGGGGGGGGGGGCATAAAAAAATGGGGGACCAAAATCCCCCCGTGGTGGCCGCCACTGCCTCTAGGACAGATTTATGTGACATAATCTAACATGATCAACCAGGGTTGCAAGGTGGGTTAAAGCATCATGCATGTCATTTTTTATGGCAGTTGGATGGTCAAAGTCACAGTCCCCTTTCATAAGCACACAAACCTAAAGAGAGGCAATGACAATTAGGAATGTATACAAAATCTCACAAAGAAAAGAAATATTATGGTCCAATTTCAGGCCATAATATCAGTAACAAAGGTAGTCCCAAAAGAAAGACTATTCACTGAAATACCTAGTTAAGAATATAACCTAAGTTCACAGCACTGAAGATACTCGGTTCAGCACTGATGATACCTTTAATCGCCGTCACCATCCCTTTTCTGAAATAGGCCATCTACATATGTACCGAAGAGTTGCTGCGTGTTAACCCACATTTATGTATTTCCTTTACCTCATTGTCATGTTCGTTTGGCCAGAATGCTGGCATAGTCAGATTGCAGAGACTGGAATCAGAACAGATAGTATAGTTCAGCACTGAAGAATGAAGATCCCAGTTTAGAACTGAAATACATACATAATTGGGACACTTGCCCTTATTTATTCCATGTGAAGAAATCAAGTTGTGAGATAAACCATAGGACACTTGGAAAGAGTGCGCTTTCAGTTCCCAACATTGATCCGGGGAAGTCCCAACAATTATATACTAGTTCTGCCATACAGATAACCATAGAACTGAGACAGGGTTCAGCACTGAAGATAACTACAATTCTTGTTCGTTAAGGTCCTTGGAACCACCTGTTAATACTGCAGCTATGAAACAGAGATAGCTGAAACGCATTGTAACTAAACTTTCTTTCCCCATCCCAACTCGTGTTGAAAATAATATGGTGCGAGCTTGCTCAAGGGTGTCGTGCTCATGCAACATTGAAATGAAGGTGGCGGGAAGGAACACAAATCTGCCAGTGTTACAAAGTTTGAATCAAGATGTAGATTCAGCACTGGATAACTAGTTCCGCACTGAAGATACACAGATTAGTACTGAAGATATCTAGTTCAGCACACTACAAATACCCAGTTCAGAACCGCAGATTACATATGTACCTAGTCCCGCTGAAGAAACCTAGTTTAACAGTGAAGCTACCTAGAGTTATCAACAGGTGAGTGCCGAGTCCAATGTCTTTATGATTATTGTATTAAAAACACATCAGTGATAAACTGATCCAATTTAACTAACTTGAGATACTATTTAGTGAGGGAAAATCCACTTCATTAGATGGTCATGATAATTATACAGCAAATTACAGGTTCACAATTTTCTGAAAAATTTCTTTGATTATAAGACATAAAAAATGTGAATTCAGAAAAATAATGGCCAAGTCTGATATATTACAAAAAGGGGGGGGTCTGGAGAAAGCTGCAAAATCAGCCATGAATCACCAAGTGTATGTTCCTGCAAGAAAACGTGACAGGCCTCTACCATATGAAGGCATGCATTATCCAATGAGTAGTTTGTGGCATAGAAGGTATCCTCTCTCCTCCACCCCATTCCTTCCCTACCACCTAACCCTCCTTTCTTGCCACCCCCCCCTGGTCTTCTTATATGCCCCCTTTATTTTATTTCCCTGCTACCTTCCCCTCTTCATGGCCTTGCCTGGCTCTTCTACGCTACGCTACAATCGAGGAAAAAAGGCTGGCGGCAGAAAAACGGAAAACTCATGAGACAGTATAAGGTCCTACCTGTGGCTACGATATCTCTGTGTTTATGGTGTGTGGACAAAAAATGCAATTTTGTTTTCAGGTAATAACAATGGCTTTGTTGTATTGAGAATGCAAAATTATAAAATTGTTTGTCTGGTTTGAAAAAAAAAAAGTTAAACACAGTGATACGTTCTCATTGGAATGTGCTAAATTTGATGACACAAAAAATAGTAGTGAGAAAACAGTGACATTCTCAAATTCATGACAGAAAGAGTATGAACGACCATTTCTGGTTTGCAAATTATTAGTCATAAAATCTACACAATATTTTTACAAATTACAATGTGTAATAAAGGGTGAAATCTGTTGATTTTCAAGACTGAAGGAGAAGCCTTCACCCACGGCTCTAGTTGATATAAAAATTTGTTCGGTTATGGCAGACAACAAACACATAGGAAAGGAAATGTTGGCTTAATTTAAAAAATCCAAGTTAGATGACATAAAAAATAACCAGTTCTAAAAAATAAAACCTAGCGTTCCTAAGCACAAAATAATAGTACTACATTATCAGAGTCTTTCACCAATATTCTGCTTCATATCAATTTACATGATGGTCAACAAGTCAGAATTCTCCAGAAAATTATTGATTCGATTTCAAGATGAAATATGCAGTCAGTACAGTGTGGTTGAACTTCAAGCCCTGTACTTATTGCAGACATGACAAAATAGAGAACCAATATGTATGTGACATAATTGTTAATTCCCTTTTAAAGTCCCCAAAATTGTACTGAACCTACACTGGTTCCAGTGCCATTGGAATCATTGTAACAGGGGGAGAAATTGTGAGGAATTTGCTTACGTACCACAGGGGGGTAGGACATGTTAACTTAACCCCAGCAATGCATAAATCGGCATCAACATCCGGCGTAACCTGAATGCTAGTCTATATCAGACCTTAAAGGTACACGGTTTAGGAGGGCGCTCGTACGCACATCGGACAAAGGACCTGACCTAAAGGCAAGTGATGGTCACAAAATTTAAAGGAAAACCCGTTACTAATAAGAAATTATACATATACGCTTAATAAAAATAATTATGACCATCTTCTATCGAGTGTTTCATGGAAAAAAGGAATTATACAACCTAAAATGAAATTAAACCATTTTGCCTGACCATGCACTATTTGAAATTCGCGTTAGTGCAAATGGGATATGTATACGGTTAAGCGATACTGAGGCACAGTAGCGTCTAACCTTCTCAAGTGACGTTTTCATAAGGTAAATTTCCAATCAGGCTGTATGACGCAAACGTGCCGACCGTATCGCATAAAACGTTATACAATAGGCGAATTTAAAATAGCGCATGGTCAGACTAGATGGTTTTTAATTCATTTTTATGGTTAAATCATTCCGTTTTTAGATGAAACCACTCGATATGTGGTCACTTAATTATTTATAGCGTATATTGTTAATATTATTCGTTGTGCGGGTTCTCCTTTAAATCTAAATGACCGTTATTGGAAATTACACTATTTTGCAGCAAGGTTTAATCCATTATAGACTCCGCTGGCAGGCGGAGTGGAGACCCCCCACCAACATTATATGAGGGAGTCGGTCTGGACAATGCCAAAAGACAGAGAGATGGGCAACTCCGCTGCACCCATTTGCATTTTAATCCACTAACCTCGATGGCTTTTGAAGTCAAAATTATCCAAAAATAATCAGATTACTAAGATGTATGAAATATGTTTAAGAGGAGATTTTGTAAATGAAACTGAGACGGAGACTGCCATAGTAAATGCACGTAAGAGTTCCCCAAATTACGTTTGGAAATCCCCAATGCCCAATCGAGCAGGTCCTACCCCTTGTACCTACCATAATTTTCCATTATTATCTGTGTACTGAGTGGCGGAACACAGTCCTGAATACACTGATTGACAATGAGGCAATGACGTAAAATAGAACCCAGACCTGAAGATTCTCGACAGAAAACAACGTAACCAAATCCGATGTGCCCAAAGTATGATAATGAGCATACGCCCTTCATTATCATAGTTTTGGGCCACACCATATTTGGTTTACGTATCGTCGTTATTTGGAAAGTCCTTAAATGCATATTTATAGCACGCGGATTTACGTTGTTCATTACTTTAGCGCGTGAAAAACAACAATAACACCTGATGCCACATGCTATCACTCGGACTCAAATATCTCTCTTCCTAAGCAAAAATCAAACAAGGGGCATCGGGCGACTTTGTTGCATTAGGAATGCAGCAATCTTTTTAGATGCATGGTTCTTCCATAAGATGCTTTCACATAATTATTGCAGAAAAATCGGCGATCATACAATGGAAGACTGGGGAAATGCAACACAATGATAAATAACGCGTGACGCACAGATTTGTAGGTGCGTGTGCTTGCGCCCAACCTGATGACACGCGAGTTGCTACGCAGCAACAACCGCGGCGCGCTGTGTGTGAGAGTAATCGGTTACGGCTTGGCATTCCACAAGACACGCGATTTCCCCTCTTGGTTTTATATTCCACCATGGAGACAATGCTGGCAGTAAAGTTAAAAACAAAATATCATTTGAAGGGAACCAACTAATATGGAACTTTCACTAATGCATTCTTAATGTGTGCATTTGCATCCCCTCAGTCACTACACAGATAATGAGATGAGAAACTTATGGTACATAACTTCCCAGTAATTTCGCTCCCTGTTTACAATAGTCCAAGTGCACGGAAAAAATGAAAGTCATACAATTGGGGACGGTGAAAAGGGTAATAACAAATTATGTCAATGAGCAATTGGTCCTCTATTTTACGGTCAGGTCTACAACTTTTGGAAAATACACTGAACAGAATTTTGTGGTTCTCGGCTTTCGCACTCACTATAATCAAAGAATAATCATTGTGTGGTCACTGCATACCTTTAACATTTTTGTGATACACAGTGGGCCATAATCAGCGCCCCCAAATAAACTGATCAATTTGCTACAGTGGTCTATGGAGAAGGCCCGAATTTGCCCCCTCATAAAATGCATCGGCACCCCTTCTGCCGCCCCCCCTCCCCATTGCAAGGTCTGGTTACGCCACTGCACGCAACACCCATATCTTAACATTTTAGTGACCACACCTCACACTACACGGATTCAAAGTGATCCTACCAGCTATCTGGTGGCCCACTATAAATAACTCAATATATGCCCATTTAATCAGGACAACTGATAATTATGTCCAAAAGTATTAATTGTGACCAAGCAATCTGGTTCAACATTTTTGTACATTGAGCATACTTTTGACAGTCTAAACTGGGACTATGACTGAATTTTGGCAACTGGGAACTGTATATGAAACCGGTAGAGCGTCTGATGACCTTTTTGCAAATGATTTGACACATCCATAATGCTTTGAAACTCATGAAATTCAAGCGATGACATCATGCACAGTGGGTGCTTTGCTGGTCTTGGTCTCTATCAAATTTTTGAGATGACACAGTAAAAATTGAGCTCCAATTGTAGCATATATATTATTATATCACATTTTCTAGTGCCAGAACCCTACTGGAACATGTAGTTGACCTGCAATTGAGCTCATTCCCCACTCTTTACAACATTTAAGATATTTTTAAAAAGGGTGAAATTGATTCGTACCAAGTTTACAAATGCCTTAGCAAAATACTATAAATCAGCAAGTTTGTTTCTTTACCCCGCTTTCTGAAACATAGAAATCTGGCAGACACAGTAACTTGGCACTTTGTATCAAACCCAAAGACATGATTTCACAAGTAAAAATATAACTAGTACTAATTATCCTAACATAAATACAACATAAAAGTCATAATAAGTAAGTGCAATACAAAACTACTTTGTTATTTGATATATCTTAACATCATCTTTCAAATACATCTAGTGCAAGATTACATTTGCACATGACTTAAACACCACAAGTTATTTTTAGTTTAAAGGTAGCATTTTTGTTCTAGCACGTCTTTTTTATGGTTCACTAAATATTCTGAGACAAGCTTATTCCCAAAATTTTACTTTTTTAACAGTGTATGTGCATGTTGTTATATGCAAATGCTTGTATTAAAACACTTTCCTATAACATCAGACTGGGATTTGGTATTTTACGCACCCCATCCTTAACTGCAGTTTATTCCGATGAGGCTTCCAAAATCATATGGTGGGTAGCTCAATACAAACTTCTTTCCTCAGAGGGTCTTCATCGCCACCTACAGTGGGATTAAGAATTACTCGGACAGGAGATACGCACCCTTTGGTGGGAAGCACAAGCTACGCGGAGGTTTGGTGCATACTTTGACCAATGATGCCATCGCGAATGAGGTGCAATTTTCCTCCTGGCTCACACACCTTCCATGCGCGCTTGTGTTCGATTCGGGGGGGGTGTCCAACAATTATATACTAGACTGATAGTGCTTTTAAATTTTTGAGGGACATTGCAGTGGGTCATTTAAATTTTGTTTTATACAACAAAATTCATACATATTTTGTCGTCAAATATTAAAAAAACACATACTCCTAGTCATAATAATGCCCATCTGAACTTGCAATGTTTCCTACAAGATATAAATAAGATACTTTAAAAAAATAAGTACTTGTTCTTGATAAACAACTGGAACAGAATAGTAATATAATCACCCTAGCTGTATTTCTCTGACCTAAATGCCCATTTCTCATGTGTCAAGCAGTGTGTGTGTGTGTCTGTCTGTCTGTCTGGCTGGGGTTTACAGGGATATACTGTGTGCCTTTTTTGAGAAAAACTTATCTTGTGTGTCTTTTTCTTATTTGTCTAGCTAGCCACAGAAGGACATTTATTTCAGGGGGGTTTAGAAGGGGTGTAGATGGCATTTTTTTTCGTGGTTTTACAAAGTCACACAGCAATACAAGAAAGCAATATGTTAATTGACAACAGGATTTGTACTTAAAAAGGCCCATAAAGGTGTGTTGGGTGAAGACACAGGCAAATTGACACACAAGTATACACTCTGCGTGTATGTGTGACCTTCTGTGTGGGTGTGTGTGTGTGTTGGTGACTGTCTGCATGAGTGGCATCTGTGTATGTTCATGAATGTGGTGTAGCATGTATGCCATTTAAATGTGGGCATAAATGCAATACAGTAGTCACACATACCCAAATCAATGGTAAATGGGCAACAACCCCACAATACAGTCTTTACGTCTAAGTAGTGACCTTATCATAAAAAAGAATCAATTCAATGTCCACAGACACCTTCAAGTGTTTGTTTTCAGAAGAAGGAGGGGTAATACTGAGGAAAGTTAGGGAAGAGAAACGGGTGCGGACAGGGCGTACTAAGCTACAGATGGGTGGGATTTTGGAGGGAGGGGGGGATAGGGATGTGAAGAGGGGGTGGTGTGGGGAGTGGGGCCAGTCGGGATGAAAGTGGTGGAGGGGGTAAACGCGTGGGCGGGGAATAGGTAAGTTGGAGGAGAGTCAGGAAGGTGATTTGGGGAGGGTGCACGGGGAGGGGTCGGGAGGTGAAGATGAGAGATAGGTCTGAAGGTGATAGGGAGAGTTGAGCGGTTTTGAGGCGAGCGGCGAAGGAGGGGAGGAAGTTGAAGGGTGGTGTGGGCAGAATCAGAGGGGGGGGGGGGAAGGCTAGATGTAAGGTAGTGGTTGGTAGGGATACTTGGAGAAGGTAGAGATGAAAGATGCGAGATTGTACTTAAGGCTAAAGTTTTACCAAGATCAAGGAACCTGATCAATGTCCAATTCTCTTTTCATATCCTCCTAGACTTTTTCCGGTCTGACTAAGGAGTGATGTCATAGCTTTCGCGCAGCAACTGTGCATGCGTATTACACACTGCGAACTTTGTACGCTCATGATTAAATCTGTGACTTACTGCGATTTGCATTTTTAAGACCTGCGTTGAAGCATACGTCCTCCTTAGTTCTTGGCCGGACGAAGTATAGCCCACACTAACCTTTATCTGCTTCACTCCCCCACAACTTAGATTGTTAATACTAATTTCTCATCAGAGCACGCTGAACCCGATAATGAATTTATCATACCATAAGTCATTCTAAATATATTAAAAGAACATATTGTTGTCCTGTTCTTTATTACAACAAATATTTTTTCTATAAGTATCCGAATGTTTGCACCCAACCCAAGACCTCATATAATGCGTATACTGTGGATACACGCGCACTGACCAATACGAAAATATACCGGAAGGCGGTACTCCTTTGATATCTCCCTGAGTGGGTATGCAAAGGTCCCAATTTATACTCCTGGATGGTGATAATGTAGGTGATGGAAGTAAAATGCCTTGCCCAAGAACCACAACACATTTGGCTGTAACAGGATTTTAACCCCTGACCTGATCACAACTAAAGGTCCGTTCGACTTCCACCGACTGCAGTGCTGCGTTGGACAATATGCAGTGGAGTAGCATCCTCTGTCGCATACGCATCATTACTGCAACACAGTTAAATTCGTTTTAACCTGCATTGCAGTGGGTTGCATCAGTTGCAGCAGAAAGTGAATGATCAATATATCGGCAGTGCAGCACACATTGCAGTGAAGCATGAACGGACCTTAAGTCCCTAACCACTGTACGGCATCCTCTAGTACACCAAGTGCTCATGTTTTTAAAGGCCACTCATAGATTTCCTGAGCAGGCGCCCTCAATTTCCAAAAAAATCGTGTTTTTTGCATGGACATAATGCTTGTCCCCAATACTAATCCACTGTGTGAAATTGCTAAGCTTAAATCGAATCCTTCATATAGAACATCGAAACTTTGTTAAAAATTCCGATCCGGAATTTTTGTTATACACAGTATCCTATGGGACGTAAGACAACACATAAATGTTTACTGCATCAAAACGAAAAATCCGGATTCATCTCAAATTTTCGGAATTGTGCATTTTGAGGTTATTATCTTTATTTTCTAGTTGACTATTTTTCATGTATGTACCCAAAAAAATAATATTTCGAAATCTCGAGTCAGACTTTAAGATGCATTCAAAATGTTAACACATACTTCCACTTTCATTATGAAATTGTACACCCTCTCTTAACTCATTAAGCTGTATTTAAGTCCTTCTTTGTGGATTTTTTTAACACACTGTGCTGTTAATTTTTTTGGTTTGATGGTGGTGGTATTTTTCTTTTTTATTCAGCTGTGTTTTTTTTGTAAGTATGTATTTATTTTAAAATTTTTTGGGCATAATTACAGTACACCCTTTGCCCCATGCATTTCATTTGTTAACGGATAAAGCACATGATACAAAATTAGGTGCGGAAGGCTAAATGTAATTAAGGCCATTTTGTTTTTCGTTTGTTCTGAGCTTGTACTGTGGTGTGCCCTGAATTTCATACTCAGAACAAAAATACTGCACTGAATGGGCAGTATGTAGGGGGAACTTGGGGAAACACACATATACTCAATTTATTCTCTAAGATATCACACTTTTTTCTAATATGGCACATTATGTTCATCTGCACTGTCCGCTGGGAATCTTCTAACACTGTAAACTACATAAGCTTGCCATTCAGACTGGACACACACAGACTGAAAGAACCGAACCAAAAAATACAATCCTGTCTCCCTGTGAGGACTCATAATGAAATTCAAATGTGGTTCAAGATGTCAGTGTGTTTACTTCTCAGACACAAAGTACAGTTAAGTATACTTCTCTAGACAATTTTGGCTGCGTCTCATCAACAGCCATCTTAGAATGTAGGACATGGCAATCCTATCACGGACCCCCACCAAATTTTAATTATGTAATTAAATTGTTACGGCTTACATGTGTAATAGATCCACTACGTCAAAGCAACCGTCAGCAAATGCCCCTCTTTCAAAATATTATGGTGTATGCTGCTATTAAATGTCCAAGGCCCGATCGATCATGAATAGCCTCATCCCCCCAGGATTCCCCCCTCCCCCATACTTTAAAAAAATAATCTTTTCAGTACTTTTATCAACGGATCATCATGGCATAGACTTTAATAGATGGGGTAATGGGAAGTCAATGTTGTTTATCAGAGAACAAATTTTGTATAGAATGAAATCAGGCCATCTTTTCCCCTTTAATGTCTTATCTAAGTAATTGTCTTCAATGTACAATGGTCCGGAATTTAATAGGAGAAACTTTCAGTTCAAAAGCCACACAGGTGTAAACTTAGAGGTTAACCACCATCTTGGATTGTCAACAAGATGAAGTTGGTACAAAGAGAATGTGCCTATGAGAATCTGAAAATTTTAGAAAAGGAGGTCATTGATATACCAAATGCTCTAAAAGGGCCTGCATGTTTGTGACAAGTTCCCTTGTGGTTATATGTATGGTAAAGGGGTAAAATATTTCTCAGATGTGTATATCCCCCACCCTAATGTCAGACCTATCCACCTATACCCAGAAGTGTATTGAAGTAAAAAAAAAAATCGAAACCGATTTACCTTCACATTCCCTGCTGCGAGGATGTCAGCTGTCCTGACCCTGGTAACGTCATCATACTTACACATCTGAAAATAGTACAGAAAAGCTGATGAAAATGGGAGGAGACATATAACATCCAAAAATCATCACAAATTAGGTGAATTTGTATCTCAGCTAGTCCTTTAGTGTAGTCGTTACCGTCATGTTAGTTCGGTTTCGAGTATGTCAATCATCTCACATAGTTAGAGTCTCATCTGTGAGTCCCTTTCCGCTTGTCGGTTTTGTCGTTTGTCGTAGGTCGCTCGTTTGTTCCCCTTTTCTTTCTTCCCCTCTTGCCCGTCCCCATCCTCTTATTGTGTGTCCATTATGACTGTAGTGTTCAACTAACCCACTCCAATACATTGATCCGGGGATATGGTACCTTCTTGGATTCATCATAAACAAATGAGGCGATACCAGGTTGCACCTATGACTCCCAGTATGGTTCAATGAACTTCAAATGCGGTCATTTTTACATTTCAGCCTATTTCACCAACTTGACCTCACAGACCTTTGACCTTGTGTTGTGAACTTTGACCTCATCAAACAAATGAGGGATCCTATGTTGAACCTCTGATTTCAAGTTCGGATTCAATTGAACTTCAACTTTTCAAATGAGGTCAAATTTTACACTTTTCAGCCTATTTTAAAACTTTACCTCAACTGACCTTTGACATTGGCATGACCTTTTTGACCTCATCAACAAATGGGGGAGGGGATGCCGTGTTGCACCTGTGACCAAGTTGGTTTTTAAATCCATTCACGTATGAGGATAGACAGTGTAAATGTTAACCCTTTCACACACGCATTAACAACAACAGACAACAACAGACAAACAACAGTGGACAAGTGATCCCTAGGTGTCTTCTTGCCTTAGGGTAGGCGACACAATAAGTTTAAGATGCCATATTATTAAGTGTATGGCACATTTGGTCCAATGGATAAAGCGCTCAACCCACACACCAAAGGTTGTGAGTTTGAGCCCATCGTGGCCAATTGTGTTTTGTGCCTTCAGTAAGGCGCTTAACTTACTTACTTAGTACCCGACTCAGCTAGTAATAGGAGTGTACAATCTCCCTAGAGCACATTATATGTTGGAATCTGGCCCCATCACTTGCAAATACGATTGGCACGACCATTCCTATACTTTGTCCCCCCTCGTCGAAGTAATGAATTGGCTACGCGGGCCTCTTACACCCAGTGCCCGCCTTTTCAGGTTGCAGTGCGCGTTTAATTTGTGCTTTAACTACGCGCGCGCTGAAAGTCTTTTCAATGAATACTCCCACGTCGCTCTTCATACTTTTCGTAGCTGGACAGAGTTATAAGTGGCGTATCTAGTATTTTGATATTTGGCGGGGTCAGTGTCTCATCTGACCACCGAAAATTGGTGATTGTTCAATGGTACGCATAGATAATATAGGTCTATTTTTGATTGCTCATAACGTTCTATCATGCAGTAAGCCAATCAGAAGACCGGTAGAAAGTTGTGCCGCCCTCTAGGGGATTAACACTAAGTAATACAGCTGACCTGTGGTAATTTTTATTCCTATTCTAATAGTTGAATCATTAGAACATGTTGCTATGTATTCATTAGAACTACCACTCTGGGTAAGAAGGCACAGCCCCCTACTGTCGCTGATGGCCCCTGTACTCGCACACTGCCTCTTTGGCTCTCATGTTCCCACTACTGTGAAGTAAATGACAAGAAAGTAAAACAACACATTGTTAGATTTTCATTATTGAAGTCTATCTTTATCCATCTATTAGATGACATGTAAATTGTCATTATTCGATGTTATACTTTGTTAGCAAGGGTTAAGAGTGACCCAAAAGGTCAAAGGTCCTCTAGAGGTCAATTTTCATAGAATCCCCTATGACCACCAATTTGGTCAAAAGACTGCTGACATGAGCACAACCAAATCTGAGTTCAAAGTTCACAAGCATAGGTCAAAGGTCACACCTGGGGGAAAATGCACTATTTATATACAAACTTTACAGCCATGCAAATTCCAAACTCAAAACTCAATTCAAACAAGCAAACTTTTACTTGGTCACCTTTCTTAGTTGCTGCTTGTCTAACAACAAATATTTAAACCCACCATTTTCACAATGTCTGGATATGAAAATTCCTTTTACAGCTTAATTGCAAAAAATTATAAATAGCGTATATTGTACTTTAAGCAGCATATGGGATACAAGCTGGGAGCCTGGCCAGCTAGGCATGATTCTAAGCTCCCCCCAAGAACTAAAGCTATACTCTCCGTCATAATCCCTTTTCTCTGCGCCCACTACGCCAGCCAATCCAGCCAACAGAACCATGACAACGAGTAAAGGAAATTATACATAGATGCGCGTTTCACGCAGCAACTTCGCGCGTATGTGTACGCCTATTTCAGAAAAGGAATTGTGACGGCGACTTTAGAAGATACTTTATCACAAATAAGATGGATAACACAATTTTGTCTACAATAATAAAACAAGGCGAACTCGGACTTTAAAGCGATGCGTAAAAGATTACCCGCGAATGTCACGATCACATAATGCAATAATGTTATAAAGTCTACATATGAACCCCGTCCACCCTCCCCGTCACTGCCCTAATCCTCCCGTCCCCCTCCACGACTCCCCCCCCTTCCCCCTCTCCCCTCCCCCACCCCCCAACCCCGCCCTGCCCTGCCCTCACCCCTCCCCTCATCCCCGACACCCCACCACACTTCCGGACAACCACCCCTCCTACCCCCCTCCCCTCCCTGATACACCCTTCCCCCATCGCCGAGATACCCACCCCACCCCTTCCCTTTTTCCTCCCCTCCCTCCCCTACCCCCCACCCCACCCCCGTTGCATTCTAATGTACCGTTCAGTGATACAGCATTCACGCATATTAATTAGACCAATTGCATCAAAAATGCCCCTTTAAAATTGGCCCATATGCACTTTGACCCTCAATTATAATTTTGTTTCCCACAAAGATGTATGTAGGACAGATCTTTCACATACTGAATTCTGCATATATCTGAACGCTGTTTCCAGTGATACAGTATTTACACATATTTAATTAGATCAATTGCATCAAAAATGCCCCTTTAATTGGCCCACAAGCACTTTGACCCAATTTACGTTCCAACACAAAAGATGTGTATGACAGAGTGGTCTAATTTACATAGCCGAATGATTTGTTTCCATTGTACCGGTTTTAGCGATTATGCATATTAATTAGCTCATTTGCATAAGCCGATGTATCAGGAATTTTCAATGGCAAAGAAGATGCACACCATGATAAGGCTTTCATGATAGGCTTATCATTTGTAGGGTATGTTGGATAACCTGTAATTTGTAACAGACATGCAAAAATGTGTGTCCTTGGGTGTAAGATATTCATGAGTTAGCCTAGAGTAAAGACTCTTTTTACGGAATAAAGCGGTACAAATTCCTTGTAAGTCCTTTGATCCTCTTATAGAAGATTTCCATCTAGGCTATTCCATGATGTTCTTACATGAAGATGACTACTGCATTTTTTTTTAATTTTTTCGATTTTCTGATTTAAGCAAATAACTGAAAGTGCCTTTAATTGTAAATTCAGGAAACATTTGGAGGTGATGAACCTTTTCCAACATTCAGCAAAGAGAATTTTCAGTATTTTGCTCTAAGAAACTTTTCTAGCACCCTCCTATTAGATGGAAAATTTGAAATTTAGCAAACCATACACATCGGAATTGAGCTCCACCCCAGAGCCTCAGAGGTGAGCGTATTATTGAACCATACTACACCAACTATCACCAAAGACTATGTGTGATCTTTCTGCTCTCTAGCATGCACAATTATGAAAATAAGAATTACATAAAATTACGTAATTAAGACGATCCAACAATTGGCTTAATCACATTTTATTGAAAATATGCAAATGAGCTCATTAATATTCATAACCTATCCAAAATATGCAGCACATGACCTCCTCTTGTTCTATCACTAAGCCACATTTGAAGTTAATTGACTAATCGGTTTAATCTGTAGAGTGGATCAAAGAATTTTGTTTGCCACCCATCCAGGTATTCATCCATCGATCTGTATAATCACATAGGCTTTCCACAACATGTTTGCATGTGGAGCCAAAAATTCCCGTCAACAATTTCTTTTTGGCAATATTTTCAGTAGAAGCTCAAGAAATCAATACACACTCAAAATTGTACATGTATCAAAATGCATCCCCTCAAGGTCTCACTTCAGATTTTTTTTACAAATATCTCATCTTTAGTGCATATCATTGATCAAATGCTGTTCTTTTTAATACACTCTTACATTGAAAACAATGGTAGGTTGGGGTGAGGGATAAAAAAATCAGACTCACATCCAACAATTTCACTGAAAATACAGACATATTTTTTCAAACTACTGAGACTTGCAGAGCTAAATAATTTAAAGCAATAGCAGCACATTTTTGAAGAGTGCCCCCAATTTTCAAAATGTGAGATTTTTGCACAGTTGTGTTGGTAATTGTCTAGTAAACTATAACTGCGAGTGGTAGTGCTCAAAAATGTGTATTTGTTATAAAAGAAGTGATTTTGTAAATAGAATTGGGATCCTTGATTGTAATTTAATGGTGGAGCTGGAAATGCCACATTATGTCCGTCCATGGTGAAAAATAGTCCCAAAATAATGCCACTCACGAAAAATGACTCTCTAACCTTGACTTGCTGAATCCAAGGAAACAAACCTAATGGATGGCGGTAAACACGTAACATGGCACCAATTCCGGGTATTTCGCATGAAGGACATTTCCACGCCGTTGAATTATTATCAGAGATCTCGGCGAACTTATTAATTATTCTAACTACAAAATCCTTACTTTGCAACAAATAGAGAATTTCGCTTAGGTCAAAGTATTGTTTTACTAGCCAATTACCAATTACCAATGCAATGTGCAAAAATCTCAAAATATCGGAAAATTGGGGGCTCGCCCAAAATATGTGTGTATGCTTGAAATTCAAGATGGGGAGGAGTCCCCTTATCTTGCACCACAAGTATATTTAAAGAAAGATGATTGAATCTTTTCATATTGGTTACATTTTATCCTTTTAAAAGTCTACTGCCTTTCTCCTGAAAAAAATTAAGTTCCAGCTTACTTTCACCAGCAAACAGTAGATGTGAAGACCCCTTGTAACGATATGCTGGTTCAGTTATACAAACCCTTTTTGGATGATTGAAATGGCGCGTGCCTACCATGATTATAGCAAATAGTCCGGCCCCATTATTCAGAAGTAGTAAATAAATTGTATATACTTTATTCATTTGTTATCTTGGGTATTTATTGTATCACTCCATTTGGTACCCCAAAGCCACCAGCATCGCCTATTCTGTGACTAAACCAACCTAGATTTGTGTAAAAACACTCACAGTTGGCGTGTTTGGGTTGCGGATGTGCATGTAAGTAATGTGTGGGGGTGGGGGTAATGGATAGGTTCTACATGGATCTGTCTTGTACCAATTGACGTAAAGATAACCCAGACCCGAAGAAGATTTTCCCCGAAACGGCGTAACCAAAAACTCTAGGTGCCCAAAAGTTTAATTGAACGAGATAGACACTTCATTCAACATAGTTTTGGGCACCACCATATTTGGTTTACGTATCGACATATTTGGAAAGTCCTAAGCATATTATGAGACACACAAGTAGTTTACGTTCGTCACACTTAGTGAGTGAAAACAACAACAACAAATGATGCCACCATGCTATCTCACGGACTCAATATCTCTGTCCTAAGCAAAATTAACAGGGTCCTCGGGAGACTTTTGTGCATAGGAATGCAGGAAGGAATCTTTTTAGACGCATAGTTTCTTCATCGATTGGTTTTCGCATCATATTGCAGAAAAAGCGGCCGATCAGACAATGGAACACTGGGGAAATGCAACACTGGTAAATATGCGTGACGCACAGATTTTATTATGCGGGTGTTGCGCCTCAACAGTGGACGAAAGGCGAGTGCTACGCAGCATAGCAGCAACCAACCACGGCCGCGTTGTTGTGGTTGTGGTGAGAGAAAAACGGTTACGTGATTGGGCTTACCCATCAATACACGCGGATCTCCTCTTGGTTTAAATTCCAGCTCTATGGTCTTGTACCCATCCATGTCCTCTTACGAGTTTTTGCATTCCTTTAATGTTGAATCACAATATTCTATATATATTTAATTTATCATTTTTTTCATATTCAATTGCAACACTTCAAATCCTTTTCCTTCACAAGTCTTTTTACAATTAATATTGAATCACATGGGTAAGAGCCCTTGCAGGATATCATATATCGCCATGCACTCTTTTCACTTCATGCTTTACATGATACCCTACACTAAATAACCCATCGCCTATAAATGTAATTTGTTGTGTGGTTGGTCCTCTGGTATTGTGTGTTCGGTTGTGAAATTGAATTTATTATTGACTATTTGCAATTCAAGGGTTGGAGCATGACAACACTCAGAGTTAATTGATGGTAATTGAGATGAGATCTGATCTTCCGGACATGCAGGAATGTGGAAGGTAGATGAGGCAAAATAGGGAAGCAAAAAGGACATCAGAATACATATGAAAATTGACATTATAAACTGGTTGTGCCCATGTAAAGCCAAGGATGTGGGGGGGATTGATTTCAGCAATCCATCACATGCACAAACACAAAACAATATGGAATAGGAATAGGAGCAGACAAAAAGTGCTGGAGGAGGGCTTCTCCTCCTCCTCCGACTTCTTATTCATGTGTCCAAACACAGTAGTTCTCAATATGATCCAGCCGGAGGTGGGTACAATGTCTGGCTTGATTCACTGAATTCCGCAAAAAGGGTATCTTGTTTGTGGAATCATGGTGCTGCAAGTGGGCAGACCAAGAGATGTTCCATGTCTGGTGGTTCACAACCACAGGTAGTGTCCTGATCTGCTTCAGGTAGCCCCCACCTCTGCAAGGAAACTTAGATCAGCCAATTTGGATTTCAATCTGTTGAGCATCGCCATTAGCCAGAGGAGTCAGCTCCAGGTGGGAGATCTAAACCAGGTTCAATGCCAATAGATTGTTACTTGGTTGAGCAGTCTTTCTTTCACAAGGCGACTCTCTTGACCTCCTTAGAGATGTTTCAAGGAGGTGGACTTTGCTAACGAAACTTATCGGATTTAAGGCAGTTGGGCAGATGGTATCTGTCCAGACATAGGGTGATTCATATTAGATACTTGGCAGCTAAAATCTTGCATGCGCGTCACGCTACGACGGAGTCTGGGGAGGAAATTCCTGCTAGAATGTATTAATTTTTCGTTAGGGCAGGCATTACTATACTCTGCACTGAGTAAGCACAGGGCAAGTGCCGTCGATTTTAGGTTATGTAGGTGGCGAGCACCCCATCTTTGTGCCAGTGAGTTTGTTCAAGTGTTATTGTGTGAACTTACTTTACTCTTCGTCTTCTCGTCTTCCTCTCGACGATTCATCACATTAACTCAATTTTTCAAAAGCAACTTCCCGAAAACCTGCCCAGAATCATACCAACCAACCCAACCAACCCCCTCCTCCCATATCCCCAACACCATTTATACATGAGAAACGTGGGGAGGAAAACAATAGAATCAACTAGAATCTACCCAGGTTTTATCCACTTTTATAACTGAAACACGGGGAGTTCTCGTTAACAAATATTTTGGTGCTTTGCGTTTTGAAGAAAGTTAAATCGAGTTCAAGCACTGAACAAAAGGAATTCGTCACATAAAATACACATACCAAAATTTATCCCATAAAATAATACATTGATATTGATATTATCTATATTTGAAACATTTGAAGTGTGGGTTTGTTACAATTACTACACAGCCGTTTTCTTACTCTTGTGGTAGCCTATACGGCAGAACCGTGGATACCCACAACAGCTACGGCAAGGGGCATAGTCAGGGGGGTGCATGTTTTACCCACCCAAATTCCAACAAAATCTATAAAGGTCCACAAAAAATTATGTGCGAGAGAAAATAAGCGAGCTATGAAAAACTAGGGGGGGTTTTAGGATTTTTTTGCCAAAAAAAAAAAAAATGGCCAATATTTGGGCCAAAAAGGTACACTTTTGGAAACATCCGACCCCCCCCCCCTGAAAAAATCCTGGCTACGGGCCTGGCTACTGCACAGTACACACTAGGCTAATTGCGAGGGCGTCGTAGCTGACAAGACAGGGCTTGCAAGTACAACAGTTATTCGGCTATCAATGAGGTAGATACTATTACAGTACCTACCCGATTGATACCCTGTAATTCCCCACTAAGTGGGGAGAAGGTGATGGTTGTGGGACAGTAACGGAGTAGACACGCAGGTACCACATAGCTACCCCGAGGTTACCACGACGCCATTTTGTGTGGACGAAAATTGAGGACGATATACAATGGGATCTCTGTTTAGGACTTTTTTTGATTAATTGATAAATAAATTTACAGGACAGCATGTGCTTTCAATTTGCACACCATTGTTATTGGAATTCAGATAGTAAGGTGCTACTACCAGGTAGAAGGTTGCATTAAGGCCCTGTCCGACGCTAATAGATTCATCCCCCGAACCCTCATATTTTAAGCAAGTGGTCAAAATTTTTGTTCTTGAAGATAGGAAAGAAAGCTACTATATTTCTGTGAAATCTCTTTAAGGCTTAACGGATGTTTACATTGGTTGTTATGAGTGAAAGTGTCCCATTTGGTCGACCAATGCCTGAAAGGGGGTGACCCCGATCATGGTCAATTTTTCATATGCTGTTTTTCCTCACATTGGAAGCAATTACCAAAAGATCCAATTATAAATTTGGAGTTACAATAAGTTCCAGCCATTTGTGATGGGAGAAGCAAAAAACAGGCACTCTAAATTGGCCCATAGGGAATCACACCACTAATAACTCCCCATCATGAGACTTGTGTACCAATGACCCTCTCCTCCAAAACTCATTTTACGGCTATCTATAAAGCGACGGTTATTTCAAAACTGGATTTTTGGGAAGATTAGGACAATACCTCTGTAACCAAATGTAAACTATCGGATGAAGGCTGTATTTTTTTGAGTACCAGAGCATCAAAGATTTGCATGTTTTTCAAAACACGCCCACACTATTTTCCCCAAACCTCAGAAAATATACACAAAATGGCACGAAAATCTTTTACCAAACCCATATGGTTTTTATTACTAGTTCAAACATTATGTTAATTTAAATTTATTTAAGAGACACAACTTACTATCAACATTTTGTGACTCTCCATTTAGGCAAAAGTGCCACATTTCGGTGCCCAAACTGGCTCGGCACTGCCGTCGTCTGCGCCCACCTAGTTCATTTAGTGGTGTGATTCCCAGTGTGTGTTAATTAAAAAATATGGCTTATACACATCCTTTGGAAGTTTTTGTTCATATTCATAAATAAGGTCAATTTTCCTCGACTAAAATTTCACTGTGGGTAATGGAAAAATATTAATTATTCTGATATCAAAGTCTCCATTTGATGGAGTAAAGTGCGAGGACA
Organism: Ophioderma brevispina; assembly: GCA_023653785.1. NCBI lineage: Eukaryota > Metazoa > Echinodermata > Ophiuroidea > Amphilepidida > Ophiodermatidae > Ophioderma > Ophioderma brevispina. The sequence goes on from JAMKCH010003766.1 coordinate 34,280, forward strand.
AGGTTGTCGATCCAGGTTCACCCACCTTTAATTTCACAGTACTCCTATGGGAATTACAAAATCACCATTTTTAGCTCTTCACATTAAAATGGGTTGAATGGCGTGAAACCTTACAGATGGCGGAGGTGAAAATGAAAAACTTTCATGGGGCGCGGGAACTTCATGTTAATCATGTTTATTGTGAGGAATGTTAAAGGCCTGAAATACAATTACTGTGGTTCCATAATGCATGAAATTGTATTTAGTGGCAGGTTGAGTGAGTTATATGACCGGAGTGCCCCCCAAAATAATCCGGTGGTGAGTCACATGCAGTGAATTCTTTCATTTTTCCCTCCTCCGACTTAATTGAATAGGTCCACACTCCAGGTGGACGAACGTATCAAGCGAATCGACTATAGCACTAATAGATTAGATAAAAAACATATTACAAAACCAACACTTCAGAATTTTTTTTTGAAATATCTAAAAAAAAACCTAAGAGAGATTATGTATTTTATTGTCTAAATATCATTTTATATGGCAAAATCCTTTAACCCAAATGAAAAATATAACAGAGTGAATACTAGTGATTGGAATTCATCTATGAATGATAAATCACTCATCTATTATGTGTAGCTCGGGTATGGTTACTAAAACATAAAGAATGAAACATTACAAAGGTTTATCATTTATCATACGAACAAAAAATTCTCTCTGAACATTAAAACAGATTATCATGAGAAAAATTTCTTTCTACATGGTTGCACCAATTAAAATAGGTCTGCCCACGCATAGTTTATGAGATGGTGCTTCATAATTAACATTATGAAATGCTATGGATTCTTCTCCCCATCCCATAAATTAATTTTATCTTAATATGTCCTTCTTTTTGTGCATTTTGGTCAGCATAATTTATGACTCAACCAGATATTTCATATCTACTATCAAGTGGTTATTTTTTGCATACAGGTTTTTTTTTTGGCTGATCAATCAAAGAGACCAAACTTTCTCACCCCCCCTACTTGTCAAGAATCTGCACCATAATGCATAATAAAGCTATAAATTTGGCAGTCCCCGTGGTTTTTGGGGGCCGATTGCTATATTCAATGAATACAGCTGTGAGCCCTCAGCCAAGAGAAGATATTAGTAGCTTCCCATAATGCCAGATTGCTTTCAATGGGGTTTTTGTACAGGTACTGATGTGTAAAATCGTTAGCAGTGAAACATGGCTAAAGTAACAGTACTTATCACAAACATCATTTTAAGATGTTTCATCTCTACGATTCCCTTTATTACCTGTAAAAAAAAACACCCCCCCCTCTCCATTGGAGCACTGCATTGTTGAAGCTACTGATATCTTCTCTTCGTCAGCCTATCTTACAACTTGTCCTCCCCCACATTCCTTGACCTTGGGCATGTGACCTTTCAACTCATCAACAAATGAGTATCCTCAGCTGACATCGATTTAATCACCTTTTCCGGTTGCAAAATTCGACATGGTCTATCTACTCAGAATTTTCTGTAAATTCGAAAATCCATTTCTTACTCCCAACTCGCTGGAACATGGGGGTGAAAATGCACTTTTTACCAAAAATGTCCTTTTTTACACGAAAATCATCAGAATTTGTATTTTAGCATCAATTTGTATTGGATAAGCTATTGGAGTATTTTTGGTGTCAATGAAAGGATACTTATTAATATTTAAATGATCAAAGTATAATTAAATACCAACATGAATCACAAAATAATGTAAGAAATTACCAATTTGGTGAAAAATCCCATTTTTGTATCATGTTTAGGGATTTTTTTTATTTTTCAAATGTCGTGGCAATTGACATAATTTGATGGAAACTTAATTTACATCGGTATTGTGAAGATATAATTCTTTCCAATATAAAAAGCCCTTTTTCTATGGAAAAAGTGAAAAATAAAGGTGGAAATGACTTTTTTATCCAACCTTAATTTTTACCAAAAATTCTCGAATGTTTAATTTGCCATATAAGACTAATTTGACAAGCCTTTGATGTATGTTTGGTTCCAAAGAAAGGTAATTAATTATTTATGATGATCAAACTGTAATTGAGTGACTGCACACGAATAATAGTACAAAGGCTAAATTTGGGGAAAATCGTGTTTTTTTATCAATTTAGGGATTTTTTCGTTTTTCAATTCTTACACAATGTCCATGGAATTGATGTTATTGAATGCAAACCTAAATTTGATTATTATTGTAAAAAAATTAATTTTTCTGAATAGAAAAAAAGATCTTTTCCTCAATGAAGAAAGTAAATGAAGGTGGAAAATGCCCTTTTTTTTTTACCAAAACCCCCTAATTTTTTACAAACAAAATTCTTGAATTGTGTATTTTGCCCATAGAAGAAAACGTTGTGGTGTCAATTGAAAAGGGAAGTTTGTTATTATGATGATCAAACTGTAATTGAGTGCACAAGCATCACTAATATAGGTAACAATGGTTATTTTGTTGAAAAAAACTCAATGTTTTTATAATTTTTATATGGATTTCCGTTTGTTTCAAAAATGTCATGGGGTCATGGCTTGCTTTTATTGATTGAAACCTAACTTTGAGTCATTACTGTAAAGAAGAAAGACTCTTTGAATATAAATCCCCTTTTCCCATTAAGAAAGTGAAATTTCATCAGAAGAAGTCCTCGAAATGTTTTATTTTATCATCAGAAGATGCTTCAAACAGCCATTGGTGTATTTTTGGTGTCCAAAAAAACTAACACTGTTATTCTCGGTGATGGATGCAACCTCTAATTGAGTGCACGTGCATCACGAATATAGTCACAAAGAAGGCGAAATTTTGTGAAATTCATTTTTCTAATCATTTTTTTATAGATTTTTCGATTCAAATGTCTTGGAATTTATGTTATTGGATGGGAATTTGAATAGTGTAAGATTGTAGAAGCAATAATTCTCGAAAGAGGAACTCTTTCATTGGCAAACAATTAACTTTAAGGTAAAATGCCATTTTCCTAAAACTCTTATGTCTACACACTAATTTCAAAATGCGTATTTTTTGTTCATATAAAATGTATTTTATTACAACCATTTTACACCTCCATATTTTTGGGTGTCAAATGAAAGGAAAGGTTTTCCATCGCATTGCATGCATGGAGGGAAGAATTTCGGTTCAAACCATTTCACTAGCACTTAACACTGTTTACTATAATCCTACCGTATTTTTAGGTTCTCATCAAGTTTCATTCCCCCTTTAGCCCTAGTCACATTACAGAGTAAAAGTACCAGCAGTCGGTCTATGGTTTAATACTTTTCGAAATCGCGAGGTAAATTTAAAACTAATAATAACAATAAGTGGTAAATATACTCACCTCAGGAGGAGATATGCCCTTAGAGCGCTTGTAGTGTCCACCACTGACGTTTTATTTTCAAACTTGTTTATTGCAATGAAATTCATTTACCCAGCATTTGTTCTAATTCTGAGAACGCGAAAGTTGAGCTGTACCGAAAAAACTGAATTCACGGTTATTTGATGTTGCTCAGAACTGTAAATTAAACGACGGAGGGCGCGCAGTGTAAACTCATAGGCGGGCAAAACATTACACTATTCATAAGGTAAGAACACCTAGTATTATGCTTTAATTGCTTACTAGTTTTTCCTGCATTTTGAACTGTCAATGAGGGGGGGGGGGAGAGGCGGCCGCCCCTTGCCACCCCCCTGGCACCCCCCTGAGTTGGAACGTTCCAATAATCTTGAGGAGTCAAAAGGGAGTCAATTTCAGCCAAGACCTCTCACTCTGAATAATATATTTCCTATATTCAGCGCAGTATGGGAATATTGAAAGGGTCAAACCAACTGCCTGAAAGCTACAAAAGATATATTGCAGAAAGACAATGCCCAAATGGACTTAATCTGAAGGTTTATTCCCAAAACTTGGCATTTTCAGTGAAAGAAATAAGCTCCGTCAAGAGTAGGCAATGAAACAACGTCAACCCGTGTGAAAGACAGCTGACAATCATCAAAGATGATATCGAGCAAGAAAAGTGCATCTACAACCCCTGACGTCGGCCGATTATCTTGGCGGTCACTGCGGACCATTACAATTGCTCAAAAAGGCTTCTATGCTGGAAGTTGGCCTCTGCCAGGTTTTGTTTTTTTTCCTCATGCTAAGATGAGTATAGGACTGTCAATTATGGATCATCAATCACAGCCCCTATTTTCAAGATCTTACGGACTCATGAAGAATGGCGATTTCAAATATCTTGAATTGTTTGTTGCGGATAGGACTTCCTTTCCGTAAAGGGCAAGATTGAAATGCCCGTATACGATCTACCACATCTGACTATCTGGGATCTCCAAGTCTACAAAACTTGCCTTCTTCAGAACTTACGGTGGAAAGAAACGGGCATCAAGATAACCTTTACGACACCTCTTAAGAGGCCACTTTTAAGACGTGCAGGTCATCGCCTGGCGAAACACAAAACAGAGAGGCTCAAATATATATATGGTGACATCCCTTCAATCTCCCCCATTGTTGCCTAACATTGACTCGTTAAGCTCACCCTTACCCCATTTACCCTTCAACTATATACACGTGATTACAAATACACCCAGCAAGATTTAGAATGTCTGCTACTCTTTATATGAGAAACCAGACTTCCTGGCATAAGGTTAATGAAGTCATCTCATTTCTACTAACTGCAATAAAGCTAAATGTGGATGAAGCTTTTGGAAATAGGGCTAGATCCTCTGAAGATCAATTTTTTGAATGCGTTTTTAGCTGTCTGTGTCACACATGGTTGAGGATTCTCATGTCTAGTTTTAACAGAGGTGCATTTTGTAGTATGGAAAATGCAGGTTTGGGGAAAAACATGCCGCTGCGTTTGCCAATATCTTTTTGCAGCAGATCTGAGTGTAGGTTTTTCAGCAAATAGCTTCAATTCTTGAGGTAACTTTGGGGAAAGCGGAGAAGTTCTTATAACAAGATAATGATGCCCATGCCTAATGGGTAATTATAACATTTCTTTTAACAACCTGCATTTATTATTATTTCTATGCCACACAACCTTCATGGGTTTATTTTCTGGGACGTAGGCCCCACTTTTGCTTTCAACTGCTAACGGTCTCTTCATTTGCTATTGGCTTCCGTGGAGATACATGAATTGCCATTGCTGCAGTCATCGAAATAAGTGAAACTTTTAATTTTAATTACAATTATTCATTAATTGCCTTTCAGAAATAAGAGTGAGGAGACTCAACCCTCTTGACCCTCACAATTATATACATTAACAAGGAAATACACAGAGATTGAACTACTATTTCTATTCTAAACATCTGATTTTATTTTCCTCTTTCTGTGAGATTTTCAGTTCTTTTCCACATCCTAATCTCCAAACTAAACCTTTCTGAGCCAGGAGTATGCTTAATCAGATGAGACCACAACCAGATTCACCAGATCAGGCAGATCCTAAAACTCATTAACAACCCATCCCTTCTAGCTACGTGAAATGCTTTCCCCCTCTATGCACCGTAAGCCAACATCAGCGTAAGCAATATTAGCAGCACATTTTTTTGAAGAGCGCCCCAATTTTTCAAAATTTTGAGATTTTTTACACTATTGCATTTGTAACTGCTAGGAAAAAACTATACCTGTGAATGGTTAATAAGCAAGCCCCCCCCCCCCCCCCTTCTAAAATGTCTATGTGTCACCAACGAAGGATTTTGTACTATAATAATTATTAACATCGTGGATCCCCGATACTCATAAACACGGCTGCTGGAAATAGCTCCATTACGTGCTACGCTCGTTGTTTTAATAGTTCTGGCAAGCCAAGTTAGAGGTTATTTTCTCGAGGTGGCACTATTTCATCATGGACGGACATAAACTTATCATGTTCCAGATCTGTCCGTTAAGAGTCCAATCCTGGGATCCCAATTCTAATTACAAATCGCTTATTTGTGATAAATAACCTTTTTTAAGCATTCTCTTTTCGCATTTAGTTTCCTATACAATTACCAACGTCACGGGCAAAAAATATCAATTTTAAATTGGGGGGGCTCTTCAAAATGTGCTAATATTGCTTTAATGTAACCTGGTCTGCAACACCTGGTCTCTGTGAGACCCCTGTCTACCTATGGTTCCTTGGACTCTTCTTCATATAGATCCACCTTACGAAGTAACACTATTGATATTGAGCCCGGTGAGCATCTTCCACATGGAGCTCACTCCTCACGGGCCTAATGGCGAGGTCTCAACAGTTTGAGAACCAAAATCGAATGGGGCTACCTGGAAGCATATCAGGATACTGTTTGGGGGTTGTGAACACCAACCACAGACAATAAGCACTCTTGGTAGCTCTTGGTGTATGCCCACGTTCGAGTAATGCATTTACAGACAAGGACTTTGCTGAATTCAATGAAGCACCCAGACGTTGTACTAGTTTGTCTCTGGCTTTATTTCGAGAATATTTTAGAGCTACTGTGTGTGGGGCAAATTAACGGAAGCGGGAGATCTCGCAGTGGCTGTAATTTGGAGCCATACAAACATAATATCTATTTTAGCAGAAGATGAAGAAGTATACTATTTGTTTACACAATTATAAAGGAAAACTATTTCATATTTACTATGATGACACAGCTTAGAGTACATAAATTAATGTTCAAAACTCATTCGTGGTTGGGATATTCCATTTAGCAGTACTTTTCCCTATGCTGATTTCACACCAAATTTCTCTTCAACTTGTACTCCAGTAATTCATTTAATAATGACAAATTACCTTTCATCAATAATATGAAGCCCTACATTCAAAAAAACTTATAACAATTTAAACTATGATTTCCTCCAAATTAAGCCTTCTTGACATAGATTTATGATTAATTGCAATACAAATACCCTTGAATATCCATCATAAGGCTTCCATCAATTCCACGACGAATAGCCTAAAAAGATAGAAAGTTTGTTTTCTACCTTTAGCCAGTTTTCCACCTAATTTTTGATTCACGTGAACTCTACAGTTTGATTATCATCCATTAGAACTAATCATCAATATTTACTATTGATCAAATTGGGCAAAATAACAACATTTTGAGGGCTTTTGTGTAAAATAAAGGATTTTAGAACTTAAATTTCACCTTCCATTGAAAAAGGGGATTTTAATATTCATCAGATTTTCTTCATAGAATAACTATACAAACTTTAAGTTTCTATGACACTAACATCAATTCCACCACATTTGAAAACCAAAATACCATAAAAATGATAAAAAAATACCCAATTTAGTCTCTGAAATGGTGACATGTCACTCACTTAGAGGTTGATCATCATCAATAATATTAACCTTTATTTGATCACCAAAAATACACCATTGGCTTGTTAAATGCATCTTTTACGGCAAATAAACATTTTGAGAATGACTTGTTTAAAAATACGTTTTTTGCGGTAAAAATGCATTTCCTTCTCCAACCTTAAATTTCATCACTTCTTCCATTGAGATAAGATCTTTTTATATTCAGAAAGTATTTCTTCTTACAATAACTACTCAAAAGATTTTAGTTTGAATCATAACATTTAATTCATGACATTTGAAACCAAAAATCCATACAATTGATAAAACAGTATTTTTGCACCAAATTTATCCTTTGTACCTACATCGTGATGCATGTTCACTCAATGACCGTTTATCATCATATAATTAATTAAACCTTTTCATTTGAACCACAACAGGCCATCAGTGACTTGTTCAACTGTGTCTTCTGTGTAAAAATTAAGGTTTTTGGTAAAAAAGTGCATTTCCACCACCCACCTGGTTTTCACTTTTTTCCATAGAAAAAAAGGCTTTTTTATTGAAAAGAATATATCTTCTTACAATATCTATGGTAATTTTAAGTTTCCATCAATAATGTCAATTCCCCGACAATTGAAAAATAAAATCCATAAAATGATAATGGGATTTTTTTTTCAAACCAAAATTTACCAATTTTCTAACCTAGTTTGTGATTTTTGTGTACTTATTATACTTGAAGCATATTAATATTGAATTACCTTTCATTGACCCCAAATATTCCAATAGCTTATCCAATACCATTTATGCTTAAAATACAACTTTTGATGATTTCGTGTAAAAATGGGACATTTTTGGTAACAAAGTGCATTTTTTCTTCACCCCCATGTCCATCGAGTTGGCGAGTAAGAAATTGATTTTCGAATTCTACAGAAAATTCTGAGTGAGATAGACATGTCAAGAATTTTGCAACCAACAGGTGATTAAATCGAATGTCAGCTTCGGACGAGATTGATCCATGGCAACCTACTCTAAAAATTACCATTTTAGTGACACATACCCCATACATACCCAATGGATTGGCTTAGTGGTCCCCACCATCACCAAAAAATATGCTTGATATGACATGCTTATTTGCACTTTAATCTTTTTGTTTAATTTTTTAAATTTGGTTAAAATTGTAAATAAAATTCTTTGTTTAACATTGCATTCCACCAAGTTTTATCTAGGTGGGATCTCCGCCATCTTTTTCGCTGGAAACAATATAGTTCCGAGAATTTTTATTCCCCTAAGTTTGAAGGCGAAAATATCACCTTTTTTATCATCTATCTGACCCATGTCTGTTGTGCCATAAAAACGCATTATAATATATAAAATTTTTTATTTTTTTGTCAAAAATGAGCTTAATAATGCTTTAGGAAGCCATGTCTTAAGGTCCGTATAACATACAAATACATCGTCCCCCCCGGAACGCGTGTGTCGCCTGCCATCACTGTTTGTCAACGGGAGTCGAAGTTTGGTGATGTTTGTTGATTTTAATGAGATTGGGTCAAAGGTCACATAGGGGCATCAAAGGACAATCTGTGTACATCCACAATAAGTTAGTGTCATCAGAGGCACTTTGTTTACACACATATGATCCTTGGGCCAATGGTTCTTCGTCCAAGTAATAATGTTAATCGTTCAATGCATATGTGAGAAATGAGCAATTGTTAACCTTTGTTTTATTTTAATGAAAATCGCGGATCAAAGTCACATAGGTGTATCAAAGGTCAGGCTGTGGACAATCCCACATTAAGTCGTGGCCAGTGGTTCTTTTGGATAACTGTGGTGGCCAACAATTTTATTGCCAAAGAAATGTTAGTTTGTTGAAAGATTTTTTATAAAAATGGGGTCAAAGTTCACCTGAAGGGATATCAGAGTCACTTTGTTTACACCACAATGACCTTGGGCCAGTGGTTCTTCTGCCAAGTATGAAGGTCATCAGTCAATGCATATGTGAGAATGAGCATTGTTCCCCTGTTGTTCGGCCACAGCTAGTATAAGCCCACTACGGAAAAAGCCATCCCTGTGTCTCTTCCTGCTAAAGCGGCGACACAAAACCAGGCAACACAAAATTTGTGCTGTTGAGTGCTTTTGGCTTTACAAATATATTTGCGTCATTTCCTTCTCGTCCATGCCACTCTGTCAGCCATGATATGCACTATTACTGGTTACCTAAATGCAACCCTATCCAGCCCTCAAAAAACATTTCAAGATAAAATCCTGAATTGTTTCACATACAAGGGCGATTTCAAGGCATTAACTCTAATCTATATGGAGTCTAAGATGAAATGATCAATGCATGTACACAAAACAATAAAGTCTTCATGGTATGGCAGGCATCACGTTGCTTTAATATTGGGCTATAATTCCAACATCATAATTAGAAGTTTATAATGTAAACACTTTGGATATGCCTTTGATTTTTATCCTGTAAAAATTGGCTATGACAAGTTTTGCCTGAATTAAGAGACATGTTGGTAGTAAACTCTGTCCAAATAAAATTTAATCACCTCACTGTGTCGCCAGTGTTGGGAATTATGGAATATTGGTTTATTATCTGGCATCATTAAGTTGTTCCAGGACCTAAGCTCGTAAAAGTTGACATTTCTGTATGGTGGTTAAGTGCACCTCCGATCGCCTAGTTTAGGAAAACTAAAGAGTAGCAACTGATAGAACAACATATCCTATGCGAGGCTGGCTTCAATGCTCCATATCACATAGTTTAGTGTGACCTGTAAATGAAACTGAGAGAGTTGCCCCTAGCTAACACGTCAACCAGTGGCATGACCAGTGGCGTACCAGTGGGTAACCAGGTGGCATGGCAGGGGCAGGGAAGGGCCACTGCCACCCCCCCCTCCCCAAAAAAAGATTAAAATGGGGATACATAATGGAAAATGGAGACCAGAAGGGAGAGATAGAGAAGAATGAAATTGGAGGGCAAAGTAAATGGGGGATTCTATTGTCCCCTCCCCACCCCCCCCTGCCCCACTGGCCATTACTTGTCCCATAGGGGTTCCCAAGAGATGCACTGGACAGGGACGGATATACGGCCATTGTATTGAAAGGATTTGCTGGAAATTTTGAATTTTCCGGTGATTTTATTGTTGGATTCTGCGGGATTCGGATGTCCTTCAAGGAAGATTTAAGGTAACAATTATAAGCAATACATTGATTGGTTTGATTTGTGTACTAATGGGGAAGGCGCTTTATTAGGGACGGGCATCTAGTGGAAAGAATACGGTAATCTCTATGTGCCGTTTTGTATGCGACAACACAAAAGGTGCTCAATTAGACTTTTGGATGCATGCATCTTTGTAAGACAAACATATTTTTCACACGTATTTGTTTATTTAAAGATCTTCTATAATCCAATCCAGAAATTGGAGTACCAATTTACAATCCATGAAGACCGCCCACTCCTAACTCTCTAGCCAGTAGGGTGCACTCTCTCATTCTGACCCATCTGCGCTTGTCATATGATTACGAATGATTTGCATTGTAAACCCATATCTCCACGAATCTTTGTTCTTTTTTCTTACCGTGGCCTCGCACCCTGTCCCTCCAACTCCATTCTAGTTGGTGAGTATGTCATACCATCTGTTGCTGGCATCACAAGCTTGTCTGTATATTCTGCTTCTTAGGAAAAACTTTAGCCCTCTTGTAGTACCCCTGGTGTCCCATATCTAGTGGAAAAAATGGCTTAGAGGTAAGGCTGACTTCTTTCTTTAAAGGGGAATTTGTGATCCACAACCTAGTCCCCCCCGATTTACCCCAAAAAAGTTGAGATTTTTTACCATCATCCATGTGGACCAAAATCTTAATGAAATTTGGTCGTCATCTGTAAGAATTTGCAATTTTGTTCATTTCTTTCAGTAAAATGGACAAATTACAGCACAATGGCCTATGGAACTGTGGGAAACAAGCATTTGGCTCATAACGCAAGATCCGGATCATCTCAAATTTTGGTGACTAAGCATTTCTCAAGCTATCTAGTGCACCGATAATAAAACAAAGGTGCTGGATCACGAAATGCACTTTAGAACTATTACATTCAATATCACTTTCACTGTACACTCAAACTGTTACATGCATGTGCCAACATTTGATTTCATTTTGTACATGCCCCTAGCACACAGGGTTTAAAGCAAAATTTTGCAAATGCAAATACATAAATTTCACTAAAGACATTGAAATTCTTTTTTAAAAAAAAAGTCAGATATTTGCATGTCTGTAACACACAGTAGCCGAACGTCCCTTCAGGTGTATAACCAAAAACCAACTTATAAGGACAAATCGCTATTTTAGTCATTACTACGCCTGACAAATACTTACTTACTCTGCAACATGCAAAGAAATGCAAATTTCCACAAAGGGACATGAGCTTTCGACCTTTGCCATTTTTTTTTTGTTAAAGCTCAAAATATGACAAGAAGGTCCCACTGTTGGGTGATGAGATTGTGTGAAACATCCAGAAGAACATTTTTAGGGGAGTTTTAAGTCCCTTAAAATTACAAAAAGCCGGTACAATGTAGTCTGCACTGATATGCATTTTTGAATGAAATTGCACGACTTAGCCAACCCAATCGTCCTTATAGTGAAATATTTGCTAAGTCTCCAAGCGAGTGTCAATTTCGGAATGATTCTTGTGCTAGTGAACTCAGCTGTTTTTTAGTGTTTTATGAATAAATCTGGGCTGTTGTCAACCTGATGTCATGTTTGAACAAAATTCGGGCTAACTTAGTTCTCCTAGCTTCCATTATACACGAAATCTGTGCTAGTGCTACAGCTGTTAAACTGAACAAATAAGTGCTATTCTAAGGTATCCGACCTACCATGCAAACCCGTTTGTCTACGTACCTGACATTTGTCTCCGCTGGTCTCGCCACTGCAGTCTTTGCCCAGTCCCCACTTGATGTGGGTCACTAAATTCCGTAATATGGCAACATTGGCCATACAGTTGCCGGTCTCTATATCCCACAGCCTTACCGAGTTATCCCTTGATCCGGAGCATACCTTGTTGTCCCCTGAAGGTTTAGAAAAGAGAGAAAACTACATTCAAAATGTATCTAGAATAGGCTTGGGCAATTCCAACAAGGAATCAATTTTAATCGAATCTGAGTGGTAATTCTTAAAAATAGATCCGATTAAATTGTTATGATGCTGGCAGCATAATTCCTGAGTTAATGTCTGTGCAAGCAACAAGTGTACATTCATAGTGGTAACATCTGCACAATTACCTTCAATTCATGTTTATTTTATAATTCATGATTTGTTTATTTTGAATGATGACAGAAAAAAAACCTGGGTGCACTCAAATGTTTTTAGGAACATAGGCATGTATGCCACTCACATTTTTAATGTAGGGTCTTGGACCCTAGGGAACTGATTCTTTTTTTAAAAGGTATGGTCTTAGGTAGCAACATTTAGCCTATGAAACAAGTTTTCTCCAATGAAGGTCTTAATTTAGAGCAGAAATATTGAGCATGAAACAAAGGTCATAACTTGGATTTCAGCTTGAAAATGCATGCATTTTTCCCTTGGAAAGTCTAAACTGGATACTGCTGAAAAAGATGATCTCAGGAGCTATCATCAACACACTGTACACATCACAGCTGTTTGACCCCATGCAAATTGTCTCTTTTATTTTTAGAATAATTTTAAGCAGTGGCGGCACAATTTTGACAACTGATGTAAATAGAGACATGCAAGAGCTATTATCTCTGCAAAGATCAGAAAAATCCATTGCGTGAATCTTGCCATATAGGCCTACAAAGGTTATGATTTGTATGTGCACATTCTCCATAGAAAGACGTGGTAAATATGATTTGTAAGAAAAATCATATTTGCCTGCAATGAAATTTCGTAAAATTTACTGACACAGGATGTGGTTTGTGGACTAAATAAATAATCCAAATCAGTTGTCAAAACTGTGTCGCCGGCGATATTTTTTGTTTTATTCGGGTTTTGTCAAAATAAATGAGACTTTCAAACAGCTGTGACATACATATATAGTGTGCTATGGTCCCGGGGTGGGGGTAGGGGGTACTCACATATGAAATGGATATGGGTGTATGGCTCGCGCTTCCAAACCCAGGGGCATTCGGTGACTGAGGACTGAAAAAAATACGGGTCTTTGGGTGAGAGACAGCAAAATTTGCCCCAATTAGGGTTGACAAATTCGATTGACAAATTTGCAAAATTTTCAAAAAAATAGGTCTTTAGGTGAAGTTTTCAAATTTTTCCCCAAAAATAGGGATCTTTGGGTGATAGTGATAGAATTTTCAAAAAATATGGGGTCAACGATTCTGAAAAGGGTGTCTTAACAGCCTTACACATGTGTCACTTCCAAGATGGGAGTGCCCCCTCCCCCGGGGTATGGTATGTAAAGGAAACAGCTCCCACGGTATTTTTCTGACAATATTGATTTTCTTGCTGTTTTGGATTCAATAGGAACTAGACTGTCAGAAAACGATGCGGTCAAAATGTTCACACCATTTCCCCCTTCCTAAATGGGGATGTTACTGTTAGTACACGGTAAAATATGAATACTGCCATCCGTTTTCACAAAAGGAAAACATTCTGTAACTGAATGGGATAAAACATACATAGCCAATCAAAGAATAACTTCTCACAACACACAGGCCGGATGATATTAAAGCAATATTAGCACATTTTTTGAAGGCGCGCTCAATTTTCAAATTTGCTAATTTTTGCCAAGCTATCTTGGTTATGTCTACAAAACTAAACTGCTTAACGAGAATGCTTCAAAAATGCGATTTTTCATAAAATGAGCGATTTCGTAATAGAATGGGATTCTAGATTGTACTTAACAGCCCAGAGCTGAAATGCTAAGTTTATGTCCGTCCATGATGAAATAGTGAACCTCAAGACAATACCTTTGTTTTAACTGACTTGCCTGCACCAATAAAACAACTAATAGATGAGCGTATGATACGTACATGGCACTATTCCAGGCTATTGATGATTGGAGGCGTTTCAGCAAGCCGTTGGAATTATTATCGGGGGATCCCCGATGATCCGATATTCATTATTCTAGTTACAAATTCCTCGTTGGACACATAGACATGTGGCTTAACCATTCACAGTAATGTGTACTAACCAGTTACCAATGCAAAATGTAAAAATAAAAAACCTAAAATTTTGAAAAATTGGGGTGCGCTTAAAAAAATGTGTAATATGACTTTTAAATAGAGGTATGATTGAATCACTCTCAATAATATTACCATGATATTCTTATAATCTTCATAATTTAGATATGGTAATTGGTACACGATCACAACATCAAAATGGCTGCAAATGTCCCCCACTAAATGTGGATTGAATATCCTCTTTTAACGTCCAAGGGCTTGTACCTCCCACAAAATATTGGTAAAATATGTCCACTTTTTAAGTCGGACTCTAAATGTTAAGTCCCTCCGATTTCAGAATTCAGGTATTCCAAAAATTGTTTCTACATTTATTGTTTTTTTGCTTTTTTTTCCTTTTCTTATTAGGAGAAAGAGGATGTAAAGTGTCTCCACAAAGTCATTTTTGCAATGGACTTTTTGCAATGGAATTTTTGCACTGGTTGTCACATGAGTTTATTGAACCAACAGTACTTAAAGCATAATAGCAAACACTCTTTGAAGAGCACCCCCAATTTTCAAAAATTTGATATTTTTGCACAGTTGTTGTTGGTAGTTGTCCCCAGTTAACCATACCTGCTTGTAGTATGCCTCAAAATATATATTTGTCATAAAAGAAGCATTTTGTAATTAGAATCGGTACTCCATTTTATTGTACAGAATGTAATAAAATGGCGGAGCTGGAAACACAAATTCATATCCGTCCATGATGAATAGTGTCACACAACGAAATTGATCTCTAACCCCCCCCCCTTGGCTGCCTGAACATAAGAACACTAATGGATGAGCGTAGACACTTACATATTGGAAGGACTTTCCGGCAGCCACTGAATTATTATCGGAGATCTTCCATATTAATTATTCTACTTACACAATTTCCGTTCTTATGCGACACAGAGTTTTAAATGTGCAACGAGAGATTTCAAGTCATCCATATTTTCTGTGATATGTAGTGATTTTCATACAAATTAGACACACAATAGAATTCCCTACCTTTTATTTGGTTACAGAATTAACTTAAATGAAAACAAAAGGTGATTTGTATATGCTATATTCAATAGAAGAACATAGGCTGAACTTCGTATTTGCTCCTATACGAAATTAAAAATTTCACATTTGTGTACACCAAAGAAACAATTCTCAGCTTAAATAGGGGGTATTTTTTGATATAAAGTTGTACATCACTGGCCAAAATCAGTAATTTGCAAATTTTTGGGACACCTGTTATTTGAAATCTCTCGTTGCCTTTAAGGCTTAAGCTTTACCCTTCACAGGTGTTGTTTACTAGTCAATTACCAATGCAACGACCGTGTGCAAAAATCTCAAAATATCAGAAAAATGGGGGGCCTTCACCTTGCTTTAAATTCAAGAAGAAGTGAATTCTGTTTCAATTTTGGAAAAAATGACTCAGGGAACAACACTCCTACTCCATCTTTAGGAGTAGTAAGTATATTAATCTGGTTATTTTGTGCACATTTCGGTTGATCATTTTTGTATTGCAAACATATTCAAGAGCTCTTCACAGTTCACTGACACTTATGCAAACCTTCAAGTACCCTAAATAACAACTCTCAAAGTGGCCCCATATACGGCAGCTTTACAAAACAGGTTCCTTATATAAAGACTTCTATATGCATCTTAATGCAAATGTTAAATAATATGCTGGTTCATGCCAACACAGGCTGACCCAGGAAAGGTTGCTCAGGATGCGCAGACACATGAACCCAGATTTCTTTAATTGCCTTGCTTTTACTTTTATTCCTTTTGGTGTATGTCCCCCAAGGGGCTACAGGATGCACAATTAGCATTCTGCAAATCCACCACTAGACATGGTATTCTTCCTTGCTCATGTGCCCATCAGACACTCAGGGCTAAAGTCCACTTGCTTGAAGGCACGTAGACATGCTAACAGTCATGCTTAATGCATACCTCGAGTCCTGTTTGTTTACCCTTAATTGAGTTTTTCTCCTTGCTTTCGGATGTTCTGTCCCTCTCTCAATTGCTTGTTTTGTAATTGACAACACGGCCTGTTCGTTTTTGGCCCTTTTTTGGAGTCATCCACACTGCATGTAAGCATATAATCACATTTATGAAAGGAAGTCATAAACATGGTCGCCAGTGTTGTCATCTACTTGTTTTTGTAGAAAGGCCACACATTTTTGCTCAGTCTGAAGACCCTTTTGCATAATGCCTTAGAGAATACAAGGCGGTTTCCGAACCCAAGTCTCGCCCTTTCGCGCTTAAGTGTAAGACAAAAGCCGCACACCAGAGTGCACTGTGTCTGTCCAGGGTGTCCAAAAAGTGTGCAGCAATAAACTCCAATTTCTTAAGTAGTTTTACTTCCCACTATTTCATTTGACACACCCTAGGGGTCACAACATTTTCCATTGTGGAGATTATTCACTTGCAATTTTGAATTCCCTCCCCCACAGCATAAGTCAGATGTTTAGGAGTAGCACCCCTGGTTTTGCATTTATAGTAACTTCTTTACTTCTGCTCTTCATTTGACACACCCCAGGTGTCACAACATTTTCCATTGTAGCGATATTAATCATGAGAAGTCCTCAACAAGAGCATACCTAAGATATTTAGGAGTAAGTCGAACCCCGGGTTTTGCATTTGATAGTATTCTATACCTCTCACTCTTTTCATTTGACACCACCAGAGAGGTCCACAACATTTTCCGTTGTGGAGATATTAATCTTTACAAGTCCACCACATGAGCACAAGTAAGAGACGTTTAGGAGACACCCCCGAGTGCATTTTGTTATAACGTATTCTCTACTTCTCACTCTTTCATTTGATACAACCATAGAGATCTCATTTGGGAGATAATTAATCTTGAAATGTTCCCAACATAATCATAACCAAGAGATGGTTCGGAGTAGCACCCCCGGGTTTGCATATTATTGTGTCTTTATTCCTGCCTCTTCATTTGACCACCACCCCAGGGGTCACAACATTTTCCATTGTAGAATTTTAATCATGAAAGTTCATTCAAAAATCCCTTAAAATTCACTAAATTTAAAAAAACTTTTTAGTAAAAATCTGAAAATTTATTCAATTTGGCAACACTATTTTTTGAAAAAATAATGTGACCACTTTAATTTGATTCGCCGCACGGGGTCCAGAAAGGGGTGAAATCACAATTTGCGTATTTCCACTTTTTCCAAAATGTAAACAGTCTGGCAACCCAAAGACTGCAAGACTAGAAATCATTTTAATGAAAACATGGGTACTGATCTAGCCTATATGATGTTAATACCGTTGTTGTGGTATACTCCCCCCTTTGATAAGTCTTCTTTTATTGTACCCCCTGAGTTTGTACACGCACCAAATCAACACCCAGCCATATAATGCAAATAACCCATCTAACCAATTTTATTGTAACGGTACAAACTCCTGATCCAAATTCTTTTTGAAGGTGTATAAATTTAACACTGACCATGTGACAACCTGAGAAATTTGTTGAAATGGGACCTCAAGCATTTAGCATTCGTTTCAATTTTAAATAATCAAAGAATGCCCTTTAAGTGGCCGACATCATTTTGACCAATTATGATTCACACAACAGATGTTACACTATAGTAGTCTCATGTAGCGAAGGAATTTTTGCATATTCAATGTTGCCATTTAAGCTACAGCAATTACGCATATTTAATTAGATCAAGTGCATCACAAACAATGCCCCTTTAATTGATCCACTTGCACTTTTGACCGCATTGTGATTCTACAAACTATGTACGCATAGAGTCTTAATGTAAGCGTAAGGAATTTTGCATATCCATGTACAATTTCTTGATACAGCATTATGCATATTTAATTAGATCAATTGGTAATCAAAAATGCCCCTTTTCAATCTGCCCACATGCACTTTGACCCAATTAATTGATTCACCCAAAGATGCATGCATAGTAATTCTTTCATTCAGCAAGGAAGTTTGGCCCTATCCGATGTCCGGTTTCAGAGATACAAGTAATGAACGCATATTTAATTCGCTCATTTGCATACCTAAGCCGCCTGTATCACAACACGTTCAAATTGCAAAAGATGCGCACCATGATAAGCTTTCATGCAGTGAAGGACTTTTCCGTATCCAATGTACCGTTTCAAAATTATAGCAATTTACGTGCTGTTTTTTGCATATTATGAGCTCATTTGCATATTAATTGCCCGAAATACGCCCGAAATCTGATCAGTTCCGGAACTCTCCAGCCCGCTCCCATCCACCAAGTTACAATCATCATACGCCTTACGGAACTCCAGAAAAACTTGTACACAGGCCTTGCGGAAAATTTCGTTCATTTATCAATCAATTTCGTATAATTTGCATATTTACGCCCAAAATCTTAATCAGGTCGAGAACTCGTGGCCCGCTCTTTTCCACCAATTACATCATCATAGCCCTTACGTAACTCCAGATAAATCGTACCCAAGCCCGTGAACACGGATGTCAGGCAGACGACAGCATGACGACAGACAGACAGACAGACAGACAACAGACAGACAGACGGTCGGACAGACAGACAGACATACAACAGAACAGACAGACAGACAGACAGAAAAGTGATACTAAGTCTCTGCCGAACAAATTTCAGGCGAGCCAAAAAGATGAGTTTTTTTGTTTTGGCTATCTAGATGTGCACTTGGCGTGGAAAATGAGAATTTTTTGTTTTTTGGCCATCTTAGATGGTGTCAACAGCGGCTCAGAAGACCTTCCCAAGTCCTTTTTCGCCTACAATATGTTTTTTCCATGCCACCGGAAACCTCTCATAGCAATACACGTATTCATAGTTCCGCACAACAAACGTTCCTTGTACATTATCGAGAGCTGCCGCATAAGTCAGTGGTTCAATTATATGTATGAGTGAACGATCAAGAAATGATTCCCGATGCTATGCGCTTCTTTGTGTCAACAGTATTTTAAATATTTTCCTTCAGCATCTTGGAATTTCTTTAAACCACCAGAAAGCTAGTATCAACGAGGGCATTTAGAGCGTACAATTGAGCGAACAGGAATTGCATGTAGGTCCCCTAGCGTCCGCCAGCGGCAATGATTAAAACAACGGCGCATAATAAAAAAATTGAAAGACTATTTACATGATTTCCTTCACCCAGCCTGCCATCAGCTCTGTTTACAACTTCCACCATGCTTCGACTCGTACTTTCGTAATACTTGTAGGCAAGATTCCCTACTTCTAGATAAATTTCTAGTCATTACAAGTTTTCAGTGAATATTATTCCAGCATTTACTTATTTGGTGTAACTGTTTGTTGGGTCATTTGGCATATTTGGGTGGGTAACCGGGGACGGGACTTGAGTCTAGGATTTGAAGTTTGGACTGATTCTAGGCAAGGATGTACTATTTGTCATCATGTCCTGGGCATCGGCTAGGAACGGGGCTAGGAATTTCGGGTGACTTGCATGTTTATTTTCTTTTGGACTTGACAATTTCAAATTCCATGTTCTTTCTTAACATGATTTTGTGTAACCGTTCGTTACCGTGTACTCTCCGTTGGCTGTGTTGATACACTGACCTTGCGTGTTTCCTTCCCGGCGACAAAGAAAGAATTGGAAGTCAACACGCATGTTTTGTCGAGTCCGGTAAATATGTTTCGCGCGCCAAGGTTATTGGGGCGGACTTCCAGCTGCTGTTGATGTTGTCATATTGGATGCAAATGAGATTTTTTTTGTTTTGGCCATCTTACCATGGTGTCATATTGGACGGCAATGCGATACGTTGTTTTTTTGCCCCACTTAGATGGTGTCATATTGGATTGCAATCATATTTTTTTGTTTTGGCCATCTTAGATGGTGTCATATTGGATGGCATTCATACTTTGAGTGGGGGATGCCGGTGTAGCCAGTATTAAAATATTGAATGCCATCTATTACTCCACACCATCAAGATGGGGCCAAATGAAAAAATCTCATCTGTAAAGCAGGGGGGGCCGTCAGCGGCTTGTCTGTTTTTGTGCGTTCGCTTCTGATTCTTTTCCTCTTTCCAACACTGCAAAAATACCTATGGGTGCTAGGACCACCTCCTTTGCACCCCCCCAAACTAAACCAAACCAACTTTTTTAGGTTCCTTTTAGGACCCCAAAACATTAATCAGGATGATGTTCCCACAAATTTAAAAGTGGGCCCCAAGGGGGTTATTCAAGATGGAGTCCAAGATGGCCGCCAAAATAGGGAGGTTTCAATAAAACTGAATTAAAAACAAGATATAAAAAATTAATTGTCAAGAAGATGATCAACAAGATCAACATATTAGGTCATAATTAACATATCTGTGCATAAATCATTTCAGTCACATGGGTTTACATTCAAAATGGCGTCCAAAATGGCCGCCAGAATAGCGTTTTCACTAAAACGTATTAAAACAAGTTATTAAAAACCTTAATTAATGGTCAAAGGGACGATCCAATTGTAAGAGACAGTCTCAAGTGATATGAAGACATCTGTGCCTAAATAATGTAATCACATATTTTAAATTTCCCCCCCCAAAATGGCGGACAAAATGGCTGCCGGAATAGAGTTTTTTTATATAATGCATTGCAAAACAGACTGGTATAACCGTAATTGTCGGAAGGTTTCAATGAGGTTCAGATGTACTGAAGAATCATGTACCTAAATATTTTATTCACAGGTTTGAAATACAAAGTGGAATTCAAAATGGCGCAAATGGAGCCAAAAATGGCCGCCAAGTGGGCGGACGTTGCAACATTATAATGCGTCACAACACATAAAAACACTAACCTAGTAAACAGGAACATCAGTACAGAAGCATATTACAGAAAAAAGGATATATAAAAATATAATATATATATATACGTATAAGCTTATGTGTGGGTAGGGGGAAATTCGCTTTACTTATGCACTAATTAATAAGTTAGGGGGAAATTTTGTTTCCCCTGAACCGGTATCTTTTGTTGCGCTTATTCTGTCAAAAGGATCTGAATATTAATTATGCAAATTAAAGATAATCCACTAGACTAACAAAAGATTATTGAGTATTAATGAAATTAAATAAATAATAAGATACTAGCAAATGGAAAATTCAAAATTGCCCCCTCTAAGTGTCATGGTACACAGTAATTATTACATTATGGATACATATATATAGGTTTACATTTCTAGTTACGACTGTATATATAATAGCTTGTATTTGGAGTTCTTGTCAAGAAAACAACCGGTTTTGAGCGTGCTTTTTTATCAAAATTGAGGTATGTTAAGTAATTGTGGTCTCAAGAAACAGATTTTACATAAAATGTTGGGGTCTCTGCGAAATTTAAATAGGTTATTAAAATGGGATGTCTGTGGAACTGAAAATCGGCCGACAATGAGGTCTTATGGGCGGCACATTATATACCACCTGTCCAATGTGTGCAACCCCCGGGCCCTACAGTAGCCGTATTAACAGGCACTTTGAGTCACAGATAAGGTGCTCGCCCTCCAGGAGGTCGCCTGCACTGAATAAGTAAAGAAATGTCGATCCTATGTACAACCATCAAACATGGCCCATGTCACAGCAGGTGCCAGAATTACAAGACCCATGATGTGTTTTCCAAAGTACAAAAATATAAACAACCATCACCTGGCATAAACCTGCCCTCATGCTGGAGGATGTTTGTCAACGCATTCCAAAAGGAGCTACAGCCGTTCCAAGGATAACATCGGGGGGGGGGGGGGGTGCTTTTACAAGTTTAACAGGACCTTGACCGTCTAGCGCCACGGAAATGGCATCCAACTCAACCAGCCATCGGTGGACAATCAGGACAATGTGAAGTTTTTACTAAAATACATAAAAAAAAGATGTAAAAACTTAATTGTGTTTGTTCTCTCACCCAAGTTGTTCGTAGTCTTGTCTTTGAAAGTGATGTTCCGCATGTTTTATTCAAGTTCCAATAGATTTTTCCTTTTATCAGTCAAATATTGATGTATTATGTGAGTATGAGAAAAGGAATAGCCTCTAGCGAGCACCACCTACACGAGAATGCAAAAATATATGTGCATTCTTAATGTTGCCAATATCCAACATGGCCAATTCACAGCGTTGGAAGAATTACAATACACAGAGGGGATTTGTTCATCTACAAAATATCAGAGACCTTCACCCATGCAGGCATAAACTGCCCTCATGTGGTCAAACATTCCAAAAAGAGCTTAAATATCCATGGTTTACCACGGCGGTGCTATAGAAATTTCCACAGACCTTAACCGTATAGCCATTGGCATTATCACGCTCAAAAAAACAAAAGAGGAAATTATATCAACTCAGATTGCATAATTCGGACGACAACGATGGCAAAAGCCATATAACTCATCAAGCTGACGGTCGCACAACTCGGGATACAGCTTCCTTTGAATGCAGTGTAGGTAAGCAAATGAGTATTGGAAATGCAATCTGGGTTTAATATAATTTCTTCACATTGTCCTTGAGGTGATGAACACCGATGGCTGGTTGATGTTAGAGGTGTTGGATGCCATTTCTAGTGGCATCAAAATGGTCAATGGCTAGTAAACTTCTAAAAGTACCCCCCCCCCGCTGAGTATCTTGGAACGGCTGTAGCCTCCTTTTGGAATGCGTTGACAAACATCCTCCATCATGAGGCAGGTGCTATGCTATGCCAGGTGATGTGTTGTTTATATTTGTATTTGGACCAACGCATCTATTGGTCTTGTAATTCTGCAAATGCTGTGAATGGGCCAAGTTTGATGTTGGTAACCAATAGGAATACACAGTCTTCTATCAGTGCAGGCGACTTCCTGGAGGGCGAGTACATTATCTATGGACTCAAAACTTACTGTTAAATCATCTACTGAGGGCCCGGGGAGTTTGCTCGCATTGAAAAGTTGGTATGGACAAGTGCCGCCCATAAGACCTCATTTTCAGGCGATTTTCAGTTCCGACAGCCTCCCATTTTAAGCCTATTACATTCCAGAGAACCCCACATTTTATTGTAAGAATCTGTTCTTGACCACATTTTACTTAAAATACCTCAATTTTGATAGAAAAATCAAGCTCAAAAACCTTGTTTTCTGACAAGAAACTACCCAACTACAAGCTATTATCTTAGATATAGGACACTACCAATGTAAACCTGTATATATGTATACATAATGTAATAATGACTTTTCAATGACACTGAGGGGGAAATTTGAATTATTCGTTAGGCTATATCTCTTATATGTAAAATTATAATCATATCCTTTGTCATTCTAGTGGGATATCTTTAATTTGCATAAATTAATATTCATATCCTTTGACG
Organism: Ophioderma brevispina; assembly: GCA_023653785.1. Classification (NCBI taxonomy): domain Eukaryota; kingdom Metazoa; phylum Echinodermata; class Ophiuroidea; order Amphilepidida; family Ophiodermatidae; genus Ophioderma; species Ophioderma brevispina. The sequence goes on from JAMKCH010003766.1 coordinate 57,984, forward strand.
GAAGAAAGCGCAAAAAAAAGTACCATTTCAGGGGGAAAACAAAAATTCCCCCTAAGCTTATAATAGTGCATAAGAAAAGCCGAATTTTTCCTAAACCCACACATAAGATTATACGTATATATATATTATTATCCTTTTTTCTGTAGATATGTTCTCTGTTAATGAGGTCCCTTTATAGTATGGTATTTTGTTGTTGTGCCACCTTATAAGGGGAGAAAAGTCCACTTGGCGGCCATTTTGGCTCCATTTTGCGGCCATTTGAATTCCACTTTGGTATTTCAAACATGTGAAATAAAATATTTAGGTACAGATGATTCATTTTCATCTGAAACTCATTGAAACCTCTAGACAATTACGGTTATACCATTGTTTTCAATGCATTATAGTAAAAAAAACCTCTTATTCGGCAGCAGCCCTTTTGGACGCCATTTTGAATTTAAAATATGTGAAGGACATTATTTAGGCACAGATGTATTCATTATCACCTGAGACTTTCATCTCATGGATCTTATGACAATTAAGTGTTTAATAAACTTGTTTTAATGCGTTTTAGTGAAAAAACGCTATTCTGGCGGCCATTTTGGACGCCATTTTGAATTAAAACATGTGAATGAAATTAGGTTAGGCACAGATATGTTAATAATGAGCTATTATGTTTGATCGTGTTGATTTTTTTGACAATTTTTTTTGTTATATCTTGTTTTTTAATTAATTTTAGTGCAAAACCCCTATTTTGGCGACCACCTATCTTGGACGCCATCCTGAATAAACCCCCTTGGGGCCACTTTTAAATTTTGGGAAATCATGATTACTGTTTTGGGGTCATAAAAGGAACATTAAAAAAGTGGTTTGGTTTAGTTATGGGGGGGGCAAGGGAGGGGTGGTCCTAGCTCCCTAGTAAAATGCTTTCTGCTAGTCCTGGTTTGACGTATTCTGACCAGAATTGTATCAAATGACCGCTGAGTCATCCAATTCATGACATATGACTTTGGCCCCAATCGGGGTCATCTACCGGGGCACAGGGGTATCAAAAGTGTGCTTGTCTTTAAACTGATATTCCTCCTACAGTTTACATTGCATGGTACGTGAATAGGCATGTGAAGTAGCTTGAGACCCTTCACAAAAGTTAGGGGTTCGAGAGTCAATTGGGGGTCATTAAGGGCACTTCCGGTCTTAATGTGAACAATCTCAAAAAACATTCAAAATAGCTATCTGGTATAGCAACGGTAGCATGGTCACGTGATGAATAATACATATCAAGCAGCTTAAGACCCTTCAAAAACGTTGTGCTCGGCATGGGAGTCAAAGGTCATTACGGGGGAACTTCCGGTCAAAAACCAAAAATATTCAAAAAATTTTTATTTCAAATGTAAACATAGTAGAGTGACATAACCTTCAGTCTGCATTGGTGGTACCTGATGTATGCAAGGTATTTTGCTGTTGGGGTCAATGAGTCATTTAAGGTCATTTCCGGGTTAGGTAAATAACTTCAAGAATTTTTATCTCCAGAATTAGCATAATAGATTTTTTTTATTAAAACTGGAACAATGCATTTGGCTGTGTGTAGATGAGGTTTTTTTATATTGGGGTCAAAGGGCATTAAGGGGTCAAATGGTCCAATTTTGTAAGAAAATGCTCAAAATAAGACCACATTGGCTCTATCTCAGCCTATAGAAGACGATAAAGGCCGTGATGCTGCCGTTATGCTCAATTACTACGATGTGTGAGCTCGACGCCGCCCACCCGTGGCACGTCACCCAACACGAGTGACAGTCATGCAACGACCACATGCCTACAATAGGCTCAAAGTTCAAGGTCAAAATATAGGAAGGCCTACAATGTTCCGATTGAGCTGCCGTAGGTGGGGAATAATCCTCGGGATCTCGTAAATACAGAAAAATATTACAGTTGACCCTATTCGTGACCAGGGGTATGTTATAGAGGTGGCAAAGGTCAAAATCTTGGACATGCTTGGATTGAGTTGAACTGCAATAATATTGATCCTTGTAAAGTTGTTAACACGTAAACATACATTTAATGAAATTTTTGACATGTTGGTGAAGTTACAGGGGTGCAAAGGTCAAGTCACCTCAAGGGGAAATTAAGGGGATCATATCCATTCCCAATACGGGCCGTTCTTGTCTTGTTCCCAGGTCTAGTTTATTCTAATTCTCAATTAGAAGTATGTGATTTTTTGCTTTGCTGCACACATTTTCAATTATTCAGTAATGGATGGATGGAAGCTTGATCGAAACCAATCACATTTCTTGTTAAATGATAAACCACGCCCCTCAATTAGAATATTTAGAATCAACCACCCACCCGCTGTAATCAGATTCGCTTGAATAGGGACGACATACACTTAAACAAAGAAGGATTTTTATTCCATGTTGGGGGTTTAACTTGTCCTACTTGCCATCTGAAAAAATACTCCTAAATTTTCTAAATTTCTTAAGGTGCCGAGGAACCGTGCTTTGGTACATGTTTTGGGTGTAAAGCACAGAAAAGAAAGAACTGCTGATTAATAATGTACTTAGAGCCATTTTGCCAGCATTTTAGAGAATAACAGATGAGATTTTGTTTTGCCATCTGAGATGGTGTCATATGGATGGGCATCCAAGGATTGTTTGATTCTTTTTTTCTATCATTTAAAGACACTACCACCCCTCTTGAGAAAAAAAATGTTTCAATCCAAGGAAACACAGTTACCGCGTTGTGATCGTCACGCTACGTAAATTGCTTTGCGTACCAACTTTCGCGCCATGCACGACGCAATATCCAGCTATACCACAGAATGGATGGGCGGTAGCTTTGACCTAAACCAATCCAATTTATTGTGTAACATGACTATATAAACAACACCCCCACTGAATAAGAATGTGATTTGAACACACTTTTTATACCTGTAATTGACCACTGGGAAAATTGTAAAAAGTTTCGGACACTCAGGCGATCATATTCTTTTCCAGGGTTTTCAGATAAATACTAGACCTAACAAAATTAAACATTTACAAGCCAGTTACAATATTAACACCTGAACATACACCTGATGATACAATCTGTATGATTGGCTCTGACAGGATACAACATGATGATCCAAGCTCTTGAGTAATCACTCAAAATAGTGCTTCTATATTTCTGTGTAATCAATACCACGATAGAGTCTATGGTTGGCTCATACCATGATTTTTACCATCCACGCAACCAATCAAATAGTGATTAGCTGCAGGTAGGGATGGCGTTAGCCATATGTTAATTCATTGAGGTCTACCAGCCGATTTTATTGGTTTCTACACATGGCTACATGTACCAATGAGAGAAGCTTGAAGATGTTACGATATAGAGGTTGTTTTGAATGGTTACTCAGAGGCTATATCATGCTATAAATGTGTAAGTAGCCAATCAGAGATCTTGTACGAAAGGTGGTAGACCTCAGGGCTTTAGCAGAGGTTGTTTTGAGTCATCCCACAATGCACCACTGTTTTGGGAAATTTCACATCAATAGCGGGACTGCGGACATCCGGGAGTTCAACAGAATCTGCTTGGCAACGGCCCGGGCAACGGTATGGCAACAACGTGCATAATTCGATGCGCTACTGCACGCATATAGTGTCATACGATGTGCAGTGAACTTAGAGAAGCAATTTGCGCAGTTTGTTTTCACCGCGATTCGGGATTCCCTGGGCTTCCCTTTGTTTTCACCACGATGTGACGTCAGCCTGCTCGATCCGCGCTATTAGGGTCATGTGTCCCATAAAAATCCTATCTTAACAAATAAAAACCCTGACTTTGATGCTCATTGAGACCACAAAGTGTTAGTACTTAGGAATTTTTTAGCATGATTATGAAATGTCTATGGATTCCCTTAATCTTTTGGAACACTTTTATCCCTAAGTACTGACATGGGTTTAGTGTCAGTTACAGTAGAGGCACATTGCATGCATCATGGATTGATTCAAAGCACCTCTGGGGCTTTAGTAAGGTGGGATACCAAAACCTACTGCCAGTCCAGTGACTACTAGTGTATGACCACATAAATGACTTGGGACTTTTCAAATTCCTCTGTATTAGTTGTACCACGTGGCCACATGTTGACAGTTTGTCCCTTGATCCGTGAAAAAGCATCTATGTCGTCCGCAGAAGCAACATGAAGAGAATTTGTTGTAGGTGAGAGAGGAGAGAGAGATAGAGAGCAAAAAGAAAAAAATTTATTTATTTTGGTGGAATATTGATTATATGAAACAAAAATTATTAAAATCAAAACTGTTGTGATTATTAGTTATCCCCTGTTTGTTCATTGCAATACGAACACTATCAATGTTTGGTGCCATACCACACGGGCGCGCCGAGTGTGTATGCACCCAAAACCATTGATGATTTTTCGTATTGCATAAGAACAAACCAGGGGATAACCGAATTTATCATTAGTAGACATAAATTTACTAACAATAATTATTATTAAACACAAACTGAGGCCTCATTTTAATTCATTTATTTAAATTCTTGGCCTAGCCTAATGCTCAACTTTTTACCCTGCCTTTCTAGTAGTTCTTATGGAGGCTGAGATCACGCGCGATTACGCTTGCAGTTGCACGCACCGTATCGCCATGGCGCTTACACCGATACTAGATTGCTCCGACCGTCTCTCTTTATGTAAACGAAAGCGCGCGCGCGTGATAATGATTAAAGCGCTGTATAATACGAGTATATTATCAAGAGAGCCGAGTAATCGAAAATATCTCAAAGGGCTATCAACAAATGAAATTACAGTATCATGTCTACTGAATGATAAAGGTATATACACTCATTTTGGTATTAGACAACAAAAACAAGAAAACCTGGAAAGGCCTGGTCAGTTAGTCGGATGGTATTTTTTCTTCTTTCTTGTAACACATTACATAATAAAAGGGGGATTAGCCCAATTTAAGTTGATAAAGATTTCATCTTGATAGAAGTCGCATTAGTACATTTTTGCACGCCGATAATTAAATCCGTTTTAATGTAAGAGCTAAAAACGCCAATTTTATAAGCCCCAAGAGTTTACTTGGAGAATGGGCCACATTTTCACTCATAACTTCCAAACCAAATATCATTTGGCTCTAAGAGTTCACAGGTAAATGAAAAAATAAGAGCTTTCTTTGATACCAAAATTTGACCACTTCTTTTTTTTTTGTTTTTTTTACGGTAAAATCGGTTGGTTCTTGGGGGGGGGGGAATGAGAACTTAAGCGATCAGACCATGGCCTTAACTAATAATCCACTACTTGAGTTAGCAATTGAGTGAGTAGTAAAATTTAACGAACAACTCAACAATGACACTTCAGTAAATTCAAATTCAACATGTATAAATGACAGTTTTAAATATTAAGAAATAAGCTCATTAAATCAGTTAACTACAAAAGATTCACATCATACACTGATGAACCAGATCATAACCTGCATGTATCAAAAATTATAAATTATTAACTCTAACCCTAATCTCCCGGGAGGAGGAAAGGAACAAGAAAAAGTCAAAAATCTGGTGGTTTTCTGAAATCACAATTGTATGAGATGGATTCCAAAAATCATGGGTGTCTTTTAAAATGTGTCTTGGTGAATTTCTAGGGGAAAGGTTTATACAGGATCACAATATAAAAGGGGCAAAAGTGTTTTAAAGTTATACCATCATTGTTTAGTACCTTTCAAGGATTACCAGAAAGTATAGTTTGCCCTACTGAGAGTTATAGTTACAAGAGTTACAAGGTTAACACGGTCAAGGTCTCATACTGGAGGGTAAAACTTCAGATCCATCAGTTTGTTTTCACAAATGGTGCCAAATTGTTCGGTTTTTGCGGTACAGAAGCAGAAAATATACAGGGTGCATTGCAATGACGTTTTGATGATAATAAGAGGGCAATATGGCCGTGGTCCACAGAGTGTATGGGAGACCACTAGTCAGATCTCTAAAAGTCTCACTTGAACAAGGTTGAAACACAGAATCTATATACTTTTCTTATTAAAGATGCCCCAATGAACGATTTAAAACAGTTTTCAACAAAATCTGCCCATTCTATAAATAATGACCTTGAACTTTCCTCAGCCTATGTACTAAAACACCACCTAGGTCGTGAATTATGGGGCAAAATATACCTTTTTATAAACCTTTGAGCAGCCAAACCAGATCTGGGATACATTTTAACAATTTAAACACTTTTATTGTTTACCCCTGTACAAAATTTTGCCCCCTTATAAAACACCCAAAAACACATTTTAAAAAATGGACCCATTTTTAAAGATGCTCCAGTGGAAATCTGTATTGAAAAACATTGGTGTCAAAAATTGGAAGATGAAAAAAACTAACAAAAACATCATTACATTTCCCCATGTAATATTTACCGGAAGGGGTCAACATTTTGGTATCAGAAGAAAGCTACTATTTTTCTCATTTATCCTGTGAAATCTTAGAGCCAAAGGATGTTTGGTTTGGAAATTATGAGAGAAAATGTGCCCAATTTGGTCGACTAATATTAATTTTATACAGTACTCTACGGGGCTTACAAAATCACGTTTTTAGCTCTCGCATCAAAACGGATTGAAATATCGGCGCGAAACTTTGCAGATGGAGTTTTGGAGTGAAGGTCACTCTATTAAGATAAAAACTTCATATCCTTAAATCGGGCCATCCCCCTTTAAGCTTAACACATTATAAATACAAGTTATAATTATCTAAACACTTTCAAATACATTAAGTCTAATCTTATAATAATACAAGATCCTTATATAACTACGAGTTGCCCCTATGACATGTTGTGGAAGAGCGGGCCTATTCTCCCCGAATCCGCAGGGGTCCCTTTTAGTCGCTTTTACGACATGCAGGGATACAGCGGGACTATTCTAAACCCCAAACCTGTAGGGGGCTTTTGAGTTAGCATCTACAATACCATATTAGTGTTATTACTTATTCATGCTTAAAGTGGCACTGGCACATTTTCACAAAATATGAAATTTCTTCAATTTGCTCTCAAATGATAGTCTAGGCCATTGGAAGAACAGAGATATATTTTACACATAAAAATAACATACCCCAAAACAGATAGGGACATTGAAATGAGGATAAAGACATCCAGGTAATTTGTTGGCCAACCTTTAAGTTTTCCACAACAAATGTGTATATTACATGAATATTTTTGCCTCGTACTCACTGATATTAAAACCACAAAGGTTATAGACCGATCAAACAGTGTGCATAGCGTGGAAAACATGCATACGGCGTGCGTGTTCTTGTGTTAAACACCATTTTCGTCATCTGCTGAATTTCTGTTTACCCATGAGGAAGCTGATTTGGTCTTAATCATTTTGGGTGAGGGCTTTTGTATATAAAAGCCGTAACAACCATGCAAAAATACGATTTGAAAATCTGAGGGCGCACTATTTTCAAAATGTGCAGGTGTCTCTTTTACATTGGGCAAGAGTCTACAAGAAGACTCTTCTGCTCCCCTCTTTTGCAGTTCTTCTGTATCTATCCCGAGCGACCCAAGACGATACAAACTCCTGAAAAAACTTCCTTAGAGCATGGTTAAACTGAACAAACCACTTCACAATCATATCAAACAGCAAAGTAGGAGACAATATGGACAGTAAGGCACAGGCAGAAATTCAAGATGAGTAACCCTGGTTCCCTTTTGTCTCAATTATGCCTCATTTTGAGGAGTTTACCCCCAGCCTTTTCAATTAATTTTAGTCAAATTCAGATAAATTTTTGCTCCTTCCTGATCATCGTGAATCTCTTTTAGAAGATGACAATTCATACTAAAGGTGCTTGTCCGATTGCCTTTGGGACCCCTGATTTACTGGTAGTTTAATTTAAATATCTGATGGAAAGGTATATTGCAGAGATGCACTTCTTGCAAAGAGAGAAACAGCAATAAACTGTGTTTATGATTAACCAATAATATTAGAACTTAATGAATAGATCTTGAAGAGCATCATCGATGCTACCATAAAAAACACAACTTTGTTCTCATGAGACGTGGTGGGAGGGTCAGGCTATCCAGACAAAAAAAAAAAAAAAAAAAAAAAAAAAAAGAAACCAAAAAAAAAAACCCCCCCAAAAAAAAAACAAAAAAAAAAAAAAACCCCCCAAAAATAGAGAACCAAAGTACATTTAATTGGAAAAATGAAAGGGTATTGCACTTTTACTGTAAAAAATGAAAATGTTTAATTTTCAAGTGCAAATTTCAGGGTTTTGTCCCACTTTCTCCAAAAATTCCATTGGATCACGGCAAAATTCATCAAGAGAATCAAGGATTGTTTTCCATTGGCTAGGTTGTGTGGGCTACATTAATTACTAGGACTAGAGTTGTACTGGGTTTCCGAAATCTGTGAGAATGAAGTTAAGAGGGATTCGCAACAAACTGCTTACCCGCATTCCATTTTTCCCCGTTTCTTTCGCAATTTTTTTCATTTTTTTTTCATTTTCAGGTGTGGACATAAATTTTTTGTAATTATTCAGATTGAGCATTTACATATGAGATATACACTGGATAGAAATCATAGAATGCTACAACTTCCTCTCATTAATGATGGGTGGACAAAAATAGTTAAGATTATGACTAAGATTATTACCTGTGTAAAAAACCAAGCCATTATGAATGTAATGCCTAGAGACACATGCCATCTGTATAATTGGTCTTCCGGAGGCTAAATTTAGTTTGACAGGCTTCATTAAGTGCAATTATCCAGGGTCATCTTGCGATAACTAGAGATGAGAAAAGAAAAGAATGACCCTCCATTATATTTTGTGTGAGGTTTGGTTCTGTTGGCATCACATTGATAATACATGATGCCAGGAAATTAAAGTGAGTTAAATAGCTGGGAAGAAATCAATAATCGGGATGGAACTGGATAGAAAATTATTTGTGATGTGCAACAAAACAAGGCACTTTATTGGTCAATATGGTAGGATTTTTTTAAAATCATTTTCCTTATTTCATGTAATATTTCATGGCATTATTGTGTCGCCTGCCCTAAGGGACAGGAAGACACATAGGGATCACTTTTGTCCACTGTAATCTGTTGATGTCTGTTGTACAGTTGTGAAATAGCGGTATACATGCCTGTTAATATGGCTTCATACTTGATGGTCCACAGGTGCAACATAGCATCCCCATTTTTTGATGAGGTCAAAGGTCACATGCCAGTCAAAGGTCATGTGAGGTGAAATTATAAAATAAATGTAAAATTGACCTCATTTGAAAAGTTGAGTTCAATGGAACCAAACTTGGTTTATGGGGTTAAAATTCAAACCCTTCATTTGTTTATGAGGTCCAAGGGTCACATATCAAGGTCCAAACAATCATGTTAGCCCTATCATGCACTAACCGCGATGGCAGCCGACACAAGTGGTCAGGACCACGACAAACTTTTACCGGACAACTCAACAAATTTAAAGGAGTCTAGGTTTGCCGCCCGGGAATCGCTACTCTATTGCGATACACACGTCAAAGAATTCGGAAACCACCAACAAAAAAAATCGAGGCCCGGGACGTGTTAATTACGACGTCACACCATGCATAAGACATGTGGTGTGATCTATTCCAACCAACTTCTGCTCGGGGTCATGCGTACAGTCATGGGGAAACCAGAAAGTAACACTGCGCTGTGGCACGAGGTTCCGAAGCCCATGTAAAATGGATGAACAACACGGAATATCGGAACTAGCGAACTGTAAATGGAACAATGTAGGAGGGAAATATTGGTGAAGTGTAGTTTTTACCGTGTGCATATCCCATGTCAAGAGCAATAAACTGATGGTAGAACTAAACCCCTGACATTTTCGCTAATATGGACTTCGATTTATTGCAACCCAACAAAAATTGTAATACGTGTCTAGGAAATTATTTGAAATGAAATGTATTTGAGATTTTGGGCCCAGGGCGAATCTGGAGCTAATCTGTTTGGATTTCTGTGCTTTGGTATTAAGCTATACAAATGACCCAATCAAGGTTAATTATATTAAGGCAAGTGGCGCGCTTTTCAGTATGATCAAACAATGTTGTGAAGAAGTTCGTTTGTGAGGACCGATGTATTTTTAAGTTAAAGATGTGTCACAGTTAGATAAGAATATTAGCAACGTGCCCGGGGGTGGCTTTGGGGCTCAAAATGTTCATAACTCAAGATAGGGGATTATTTCCCAAAAAAGTGTAAAATCATATTTTGGGGAAAAAATGCCCAATCTTAAATTATGATCTTTCTATGATTTCCAGCAGCAGGGAATCATGTAAAAGTACACCAGTTTCAAATCTGCAAAGAAAATAGAAATAGATGTAGGGTTGCAAAGTGATAAATTCAAAATAAAAAAACACTGTATTGTGATTTTACATATCTGACAGCTAAAATCCATCACGAATCGGGATTGTTTAACAAATGCCAATACCACTGGTTTTCATTTGTTTTATTATAACCATATATGACAAAAATTATTTTTATTTACTATGTTAATCACTCTTGAGCAGGCTATGGGACCCACCCTAAAGAAGTGTTCGCTGTTCATATACCCTAAACAAGAAGTGATGCAATTATACCCCTAAGAGCTTACAAGCTACGGTAAGCTACAAATTGCAATTTGACTTGCCGCCAATCATCGCGGGTTGATGTCAAAGTTGTCGCTGACGAAGCTGCTAGTGACCGGTTTTACAGCCGAAAATTATCAGTCGTGTTCGTCGGCTAATTTTCAGCATGTTGAAAATTTGTGACGGCAAACACAATTTGTTGACAATTTTGTTCAGATTCGGGAGGACCGCAATCCTCATTTCCTACGTTTCCATGCCGTGCGAGTACCGTTTTTTTTTGAGGTCGGGGGGGGGGGTCACAATATTGTTGCTAGTGGTTTTCAATGACCACTGACGGCAGAAACAGCGGCAAGTGATGTCACATCTCAGAAACCCGACGGACACATTGCGGAATGTAACAAAAATGAAATGATTTTGGTGCGACAAAGAATTGCAAATTTTTGGGCGGAGAGTGAATTGGGGGGGCGATGACTGTTGATGGCGGGTCCGTTTGCAAGCCAGGCATCGTCAGGATTTCAGGTGCGATCAGGGAGGGGGCGCGCGCCCACGGTATTTCTGCAAAATCTTGCAAATCCACGTCCATTTGGACAAGTCACAGCCTTTCAGCCCCGGTTAATTTGACATTGTCAACTCCTGGATCACCCCGATTTGGTCATAGACTCTGTCCCGCCGCATCCATTATCCCTTGTCAGCGTGTTGTCGATGAAAGGTCGTTACCACCTGAATATTTGGTTCCCCTTGTGCTGTTGCTTTGCCATCAACATTTTGTGATTTCACGTTCATCCGCTATCGTTGGGTCGTTGATGCTATAGAGAGCTGGGTCTTTAGGATAGGAGTGAGGGTTAGTCTTTGTTTTATAGGGTCAGTTTTGGGGTGCCTTCGTTCTTATAGGTCTCTGTTTTAGGTCTTAGGGGATTGTTTACACAGTTGTCTGAAATTGCATTTAATAATTTACGTGCTTTAAAAATATGGTAAATGGAATAGTCCAATGATTGCAAAAACTCTTTTTTCCCCATATTAAAAAAATACTTTGAAAAATCAAGAGTGGCGAGAGGACCAAACTTTTTTTGCTGTCAGTTAAGACAGAGTCGCTAAGAGTAATTAAAATTAAGACGTTTACCAGTAGCATCTCACAACATGATATTGTACCTGACAAGAAATCAAGACTGATGAATAAAAAAACACAACAAAATGCCCTGACTACACTGCAAAGCCTATGCAGAACTTGATTCCTCATCATAATAATGCCTATGTATGCCAGCTGATATCCTTTCTCAGGAGCCCTGTCAATCTGCACTTTAAAACATACCACATCTGCCACTTTTAAATATAAAAGGTTTCTGCTCGGCATTTACAATCAACTTCAGCTAACTGGAAATGAAATATCCACATAATTAATATGGCAGTAGCTTCTTGAAGGAAGTCACGAGTCCTTTTTTTTCCCCAGTTTATTGCACAATTAAATGCTATTCATCCCCTGTTCTTGAAGAAAGTCACGGAGTCCTTTTCCCCCACAAGTTTATTGTAAATTAAAGCTATATCATCCCTGTGATGAATCGTGACACAGTAAGATTAAGATTCAAATGATTAATCTGCCAACAGAATTTGGTCTATTCCATCGTAAATCTGTCAACTTTGTGGAAGATTTAGAGATCAATTCTATAATTACAGAGGGAGTATGCATTTCAAGCACAACCTTCCCTTTGGTTAAAGACATTATCAGTGATTCACCAAAAGATAAAAAAATATGACAGAAAATAAAGAAAACAGCAGTGTTCAGAGATATGCATCCCCATTCAATTACGTTTTGTAGTGAGTGTCCGTATGGACAGTACTGACTAAATATCCTATTCTGTCTTTATTAGTGTTGCTTCTAGACCCATCACTTGCAGGGCAATGTTTGGATACCTATACTTGTTCCAAAAATGCAAAAACTCGTGTTTTTTTTAAGGTTTAAAAAAAAATCTGATTTAGAAATCAATAATGTGCCGTGCCTTTACGATTTTGAAATCCACACCGTCTATATGTAAGACTTGAGATAAAGCGCTTGGATATTTCCCGAGATGCCCCGTAATTTTCTAACAAGCGGTTCTCGAACCCAAGGTCCCCCGCCCATCGTGATAGTAAATGGGGGAAATATAATTTTAAGATCACGGAGAATTGTGATGGAAATAAAGTGTTCTCAACCACTGAGGCTGCTGGCAATTAGCAGTTTTCAATTTGACGGTAGCAATGGTGACACATTGACCATACAACTACTTGTAGTTTATTTGACCTTAGATTACCCGACGTGACCTTGAAATACCTTCACAATTTTGGTTTATAAATTTCTACATCACAAAGTTTCATGACCACCACATTTGAGTTAGTGACCTGATAACCCCACGACCATTTAAGTGACCTTCAAATTTTGCGGCAATGAATCTTCTACACCCTCAGTTTTCATTACCACATACTTCTAACCATGTGATGGATTTGACACCTTGGATGACCCACATACCTTGAAAATACCATCAAATTTTTGTTCACTGAATGTTGACCACACCCACCAAGTTTCTCATCTACACCTAACCTTGGGTTGACCTTGGATGACCCCACATGACCTTGAAATGACCTTCAATTTTTTTGGCACTGAATGCTGACCACACTGAACCAAGTTTCATCATCCTATCACCTACTTAGTAGTTGACCTTGAATGACCCCACATGACCTTGAAATGACCTTCAAATTTTTGGGCAGTGAATACTGACTACACCCACCAAGTTTCATCATCCTACCACATTTGGCAAGGGTTATAGCAATTTAATAAATAATATTAATCCCATTTGATTGACCTGAATTACCAACCCCGCATACCCTGAAATTACCTTCAATTTTTGCACTGAAGTTGACCAAAAACCCCCAAGGTTTCAATCATCCGACCACAATAAGACAAGGGCTATAGCAATTTAATTCCATTTGACCTTGAATGACCCCGCATGACCTTGAAATGACCTTCAATTTTTTTGGCACTGAATGTTGACCACACCCACTATAGTTTCATCATCCTGCCACGATTGCCAAGCCTTATAGCAATTTAATCCCATTTTTTGACCAATTTTGACCCTATTTTTGACCATATTTGACCTTTGACCCATGCCACATGACCCATCTCCGACTCATAACCGCCGCCTTCTTGAGCGACATCTATGGTGTGAAGATGGACACGCATACTTGCTTGCTTATATCAAACAGATTCTCTTTTTTATACAAGGTTTGAGCAATTTAACCCTATTTTTGACCATTTTGACCTTTGACACTATGACACATGACCCCCTTCAGATCCATGGATGCCAACGCGTACTTGAGATACATCTAGGTTGCAAAGATGGCCACCCACACTTTCTTATATCCAAAGATATCGCGTGGGGACCCATCAAATGCCACCACTCAACGGACAATAGCAATTTCTATAGTCCCCCTTCGTCAACAGAAGTTGGCGGGGGACCACACTGTGTGAAATAGCATAGCTCAAATTGATGTCCTTCATGTAGAAAATCACACAATTTTATCATTATTAAACAAACACAGTATTTATCTTTGTTTTTGTTTTTTTTTTGCTGCATTTTTCATAGGGTCTACATGGGGTATAACAGGGTATAAAAGAACAGTAGATGGAATCAGCAGACTTCTACTGAATATTTAAAACAAAGTCATAGTTTTCATTATAGGTCCAATACAACACAGCAAGCTCATTTTTAACATGGACTGCCTTTTCTTTCTATCCCCTACTAAGAGCCAACCTTTAAAAGCTATTGGCCATTATGTATAACACAACCTATGATACAAGTAACTGACACAAAATCCAAACTGTTTGCCTCTGAATTAGAGGGTTAATTAATGTCTGCATATTTTAGCTTCGAGTGCATTGGCAAAAAAATCAAAATACACGCACGCTCAGTTTGATATGATCATGGCACATCCCCGCAGGGGAAATGCCAATTCTGATTCTAGTCAAATGACCAAGTGCATTGATTTTTGGGCCAATGCCGAGAAACTAAAATCGGTAGACATTACCCTAATTCATTAACAATATTACAGCAGACAATTTTACCAATAAAATCTGATACACCATGAAATGCAATGCAGTAGCTTCCAAACGACAATGTCCACACCCGTTCATAAAATGAATCAATCCAATGTCGCACAATAAAGAGTTTCTAAGCACTCCGTGTCCGCTCATTAACATACGCACATGCAATGATAAATATCAAATGCATATTTCTTCTCTCATAAAACGTTTATGATGAGGTACAAAAACAAAAGAGAAAAGAGAATCAAGTACTCTTTAATGTAAAAAGTGTGAAAAATGAGTGAATCTTAATTCGCTCGAAAAAGAGTGTAAACCAAACTCAAAAATAGTTGCATGTGTTTAGTTAATCCAACTTCCAAAAAGGAGAAATCACTAACTTTCACTCCAAAAAGAGTGAAAATGACTCACCACTTCCACTCTAAAATGTTTTGATTCTCCCTTTAACCTTAAAGAGTGGAGGACATTCACTCGTTGAAGTGAACTTACATACACATTTTAGAGTGTTGTTCACTCTCACTCTTTTTTCACTCTTTTGGAGTGAAGGTTTCAAGTGTTTCTCTCTTTGAGTGGACTAACAACACTGCAACTATTTTTGATGTTTACACTCTTTTTCGAGCGAATTAAGATTCCACTCATTTTTTCACTCTTTTTTACATTGTAGAGAGTACTGTAAACAGCTATGCAATATACCGGGTGGGGAGGGACACTCACATATGAAATTGTATGTGTGTAAGGCTGATTTGCTTTCAAACCCAGCTCTTGGTCTGGTGACAAAGGATTGCAAAATAGGGTCTTTGAGTGTGATACAGCCAAATTGCCCTAAAATATGGGGTCCTTTGGGTGACAAATATTTGCAAAATTTTCCTTAAAAGTAGGGGGTCTTTGGTGACACCTTCTAAAGTTTCTGAAGTAGGCATGGGCGCGGATCCAGGGAGGGGGCGAGTGGGAGCGCGCCTCCCGGAATTCTGCAAAGTCTTGAAAAATCAGCCCAGTTAGACAAGTTTTCAGCCTTCAGCCCACCGGTAACTTTTTTACGTTTTTCAAATCCTGGATCCGCCCCTGGTAGGGGTCCGTTGGGTCACGAATTTTTAAAAAAAATAGGGGTTCATTTGGTCACAGTGAATCAAATTTTTAAAAAATATGGGGTCTTTGGGGACACCAAGGCCTTAAGGAAGTGTCAACCTTACTTTCCGAGTATCTATGTTGGTTTGTAACTTTGCAAATATTTGATTATTGTATTTAAAGTATACATTTCTAGAAAGACAGGCTTTCTCGAACCACAAAGGTCCCCCGCCCTCGGATAGTAAATGGGAGGGAACATAATTTTTACCCATCAAGGGAGAATTTGTGATGGAATAAGTGGCTCTCAAACCACTGAGGCTGCTGCCATTGCAATTGCAATTTGAACGGGTATCAAATGGTTGACTTACAATTGACCATACAACTATTTGTAATTTATTTGACTTTATATGACCCTCCTTGACCTTGAAATTAACCTTCACAATTTCCAGTTTAGAAATGTTGACCTCTCCAAAGTTTCATGACCTACCACATATAGTTGACCTTGAATAATCGCACGACTGAAAATGCTTTCAAGATTTTCGGCAATGAATGCATCCTACACCCATCAGTTTTTCATGACCATACTACCATTGTGTATGGATTTGACCTTGGACTACCCACATGTGACCTTGAAATGACCATCAAAATTTTGCAGCTGAATTTGAGCTCCAAACCCACCAAGGTTCATCCCCTACCACATCCGTAGTGATTGACCTTTGATGACCTCGCATGACCTTGAAATGACCTTCCACATTTCGGCATTGAACTGTTGACCACACCACCAATTTTCAATTCATCATCCTAGCCACTTTGACAGGATTAAAGGCAATATGATCCATTTGACCTTGACTGACCCCGATGACTTGAAATGACCTTCAAAATTTTTGTCACTAAATGTTGACCACACTCACCTCACCATTCAAGCTTCATCATCTTACCACATTTGACATGGGCTATAAGCAAATTTTATCCCATTTGAACCTTGAAATGACCCCGGATGACCTTGAATTGACCTTCAATTTCTTTGCACTGAATGTTTTGACCCACACTCACAAGTTTCATCATCATCCTCCACCGCAATTGCTAATGCTTATATCAATTTAATCCATTTTTGACCGCATTTGCCCTTTGACCCATGCCACATGCCCCACCTCCGAACTCATCCATCCACCGTCTACTTGGTGACATCTGGTGACATCATATGGGCAAAGATGGCACCCTACTTGCTTTGATCAAAAGAATTCGTGTTTACAAGGGTTATACAATATATTCCTATTGTTGACAATTGACCCTATTTTTGACATCTTTGACCTTTTGACCTATGTTCCAATGACCCACTTTACAATCCCAGCCAACGCCTACTGCATGCATCTAGGTTGCGAAGATGGACACCCACACTTGCTTAGATCCAGATATATAGCGTGGGACGCACGCACTAAATCGCACACACACACACACCCACACGCCACACGGACGGACGGAATTTCTATAGTCCCCCTTTGCAATAAAGTTTGGGCGGGGGACAAAAATTGTTATATGAACCCCCCGGTGGTGGCATCAATTAATAAAACGAAACAATTTGAATTTTCATGATTTCTTATGTTATTTTTGATGAACTGACAAATTTACTAGGGGCGGTTTTTCATTTTTTAAATAGAGCTTACTGTTCGAATATAAGGAAAAATGTCAAAAAAGTGGATTTTTTATTTTTCTTAATATACCAAATTTGAGTATATATTGAGAATATCTTTAGTTAGAATCGAAAAATGAAAAATTTGAGAAAACCGTTCCTAAAGAAAACCGATGCTATCGTAGAAAGTTAAAAACCTCCACTTTTACTTCGGTATATTTGGAGTTATCTTGTCTGCAAATTTTTGCAAAAATTGAACTTTGCAAAATCTGTGTTTAGTAAAAAAGTGACTTTCAACGCCATTTCAGCTTTCTCTTTCTCATAACTTTACCTTAGAACTTCAAACTTGAGTATGTTTGTGCAAGTGATGAAATACAATCTTTGTATGCACTATTGAATCAAACATCCTTTTGTCCCTAACTCCAGAAATCAGAATAACTTGAAATTTCATCTGTCTAAATTAGCGCTTTGTTTACATTTCAATATATTTTTTGTTTTTCCAAGATGCGTTCGCCGCAAATACATTAAAACAACGCAGCACGATTTTGGTTATGGCAGCAAAATTCACCATGCGCTCGGTGCTTCGCTTTGCGCCTGACGCTGTGAAGTGTGCTTAAATTCCTGCCGTTAAGACCAGTGGTTTTTGTGACTTTTACATGGTCACATAGCTGTTTTAAATCGGCAAAAAATACAGCTCAGGGTTGTCTGCAGTGGATCCCTTTGTTGTTAATGATAAAACACAGGTGGAAGTTTAAATGGTGGCAAAATCAGAAATTGAGGAAAAACAAAAGCACTAGGGTTAACACCACCTGCCCTTTAAGGCAATGTCAACCTTTGGAGGGTCCGAGTAATCTATTTTGGTTTGTAACTTTGCAAATTTTGATATTTATGTAAAGTAACATGTCTAGAAAGAAAATTGACGATGAACCGATGATGGCAATAACAGATTTAAATGTAAAACTTTCTCATATTGTTTGAGAAAATACGAAAAAAAACATGATTTTGCCCCAAATTTTTCAGACAGCATAAACAAAACAATTTGAATTTTCATGATTTCTTATGTTATTTTTTAGAAACAAGAAATGTGTCTAGGGACAGTTTTTTCATTTTTTTTAAATAGAGCTTACTTTTTTCGAAATATAAGGAAAGAAGGTTCAACAGGCGGTTCTCGAACCACAATCTCCGCCTGCTTTCGCCTTTAATATTGTAAACAAAAAGCGCACACCCGAGTGCAACTGTGCGAGTCCAGGTGGTGTCCCCAAATAAGTTGTGCAACCAGATAACTCCATTTCTTAACTGTTTTACTTCCCACTATTTCATTTGGACCCACCCTAGGGTCACGAAACATTTACATCGTGGGAGAGATTCTCTTGCAAGTTGAAATCCCCCCCCCCCCACTTTTTTATTTTTTTTATTTTTTTTAAGTGAATTTTACCCTTTTTGACCTTTTTTGGTAATAGTTTACTTTACTTCCTGCTCTTCATTTGACACCCCCCAGGGGTCACAACATTTTTTCCATTGGTGAGAAGTCCTCAACAAGAGGTACAATGTTTAGGAGTAGCACCCCGGGTTTGCATTTTGATAGTATTCTATAACCTCTCACTCTTTTCATTTGAACAACCACCCTAGGGGGTCACAACATTTCATCGTGGAGATATTAATCTTGAAAAGTCCCCCCATGAGCAACAAGTAAGTAGATGTTTATGAGTAGCAGCCCCCGTGTTTGCATTTTAAAATTCTATACTTCCATCTCACTCTATAGTTGATACCACCATAGAGGTCACAATCTTCCGTTTGGGGGTTAATCTTGAAATGTCCAACATATCATAACCAGAGATGGTTGGAGTAGCACCCCGGGTTTGCATTTTCTTATTTCCTTCCTTTCATTTGATCACCGACCCCCAGTGCCCCAACATTTTTTCCATTGTAGATATATTAATCATGAAAAGTCATGCAAAAATCCCTTAAATTCCCTAAATTAGTAAAAATATGAAATTTATTCAATTTGGCAACACTATTTTGAAAAAATCATGTGACCACATTTAAATTTGAGTCGCCTACGGGGTCCATAAAGCGTTGAAATGCACATTTCTTGCGTATTCACCATTTGTCAAGCAAGTAAACAGCGGGCACCCCATAAGACTGACCAAAGTAGAAAAACCATTTCAATGAAACATGGACCTGTCTAGCTATATATATTGATGCTATACCTTTGTTGTGGTGTACCCCCCCCACCTTTTTTTGTGATAATTTCTTCTTGTTTTGTAACACCTGTTTTTGTACACCACAAGCACCAAACAATACAAGCCATACACTGCCAAATAAACAACATCTCATGACCTATTTATTGTAAGGTAACAAACTCCTAAACAAATTCTTTTGAAGGTGTAGTATTTCACAACACTGGACCATTGACAATACCTTAGAAATTTTTGGTTGAAATGGACCGAAGCATTTACATAGTTGCAATTTGTTTAAATAAAAGCAAACACTGCCCCTTTAATGGCCCACCTGCATTTTGACCACAATTCATTTTCACACAAAAATGTTACCATTATAGTAGTCTCATGTAGCGAAGGAAAATTTCCTATCCCAATTAATCATTTAAGCGAGTACAGAGCAATTACTATTTTTAATTGATATTGCAATCAAACAATGCCCTTTCAATGATCCACTTGCACTTTTGACCGCAATTGTGATTGATACAAACGATTCCCGCATAGAATCTCATGTAAGCCAAACGGAAGTTTTTGCATATCCAAATGTACCATTTCACAGTGATACAGCAATTATGCATATTTAATTAGATCAATTATAATCCAAAAAAGGTTCCTTTAAAATCGGCCCACATGCACTTTGAACCCAATTTAATGATGTCACAAATGACATGGCCCCAGTATTCTTTCATTCAGCGAAGGAATTTTGTCTATCCGATCTGACGGTTTTTCAGAGATACAGTAATTACGCATATTTATTAGCCATTTGCATAACTAAGCCGCTTGTATCACACACCCTCATTTGGAAATATGCGCACCATGATAGGCTTTTCATGCAGTGAAGGAATTTTTCCGTATCCCATGTACCTGTTTCAAAGATTATAGCAATTACCTGTTTTTTGCATATTAATGAGCTCATTTGCCATACGTTAATTTGCCCGATAATACGCCCGAAATCTAATCAGGTCGAACTCTGCCAGCCCGCTTCCTTCCACCAAGATTACATCATCATATGCCTGACGGAAATCCAAAAACATTGTACACAGCCGTGCGTGAAAATTTTCGTTAATTATGCAAATTAGATACTTAATTTAGCACTATTTTTTAAACGCCCCAAAATCTAATCAGGGTCGAGAACTCGTGACCTGCTTCTTCCCACACCAAGTTTACATCATAAGAGACCTCCCCACCCACACGGAACTCCAGATAAATCGGTACACACGCCTGTGAACCCACGGACGTCAGGCAGACATACACAGCATTGACAAGACAGACAACGGGCGGACAGACAACAGACAGACGGCGGCCAACAGACAACAACAGATAAGAACCGACAGACAGAAACAGAGACAAAGACAACAGAAAAGTTTTACTAATCGCTGCGCAACAAAGTTTCAGCGAGACAAAAAGTGGTGATTTTTACCTTTCTTTTCCAAAATTTGAGATAATATTGGAGAATATCTTTAGTTAGAAATCGAAAATTAAAAATGGAGAAACCGTCCCTAGAGAAGACCGATGCAATCATAGCAAAAGTGTAAACCTTACTCTTTTACTCAGTATTTTTTGAAGTTATCTTGTCTGAAAATTTGCCCAAATTTGCAAAAATTGAACATTGAGAAAATCTGTGTTTTAGTAAAAAAAAAGTGACTTTTCATGCCATTTCAAGCTGTCTCTTTCTAACATAATTTACCTTTAACTTCAAAATGCGTATGTTGTGCAGTGATGAAAATTACATCTTTTTCACTATTGAATCAAACCTTCTTTTGTCTTCAACTCCAGAAATCAGAAGAAATTGAAGTTTTCATGGGTCTAAATTATCGCTTTGTTTGCAAATTTTCAAATATATTTTGTTTTTTCCAAGATGCGTTCGCGCAAAAAGTTACATTAAAACACATGCGCACGCTTCATTACACAGCAAAAAATTCACCGCGACACCCGACAGCTGCGCCTTGCTCCTAACGGCGTGTAATGTGTTTAAATTCCGCCGTCAAGACCATGTGTTTTTGTGACTTTAATTAAATGGTCAAATAGCTGTTTTAAATCAGCAAACAATATCAGAACGCCGGATGTCTGACTTGGATAACCTGTGGTGGTACCGATAGACCACAGGTTGATGTTTAAAATGGTGCAAATCAGAAATTGTGTAAAAACAAAAGCATAGGGTTAAGACTGCTCTTAAATACATGCCACCTTCAAACAATTATAATCACTGTCATCTTCTAACTAATGCAAGGTCAAATCAGCCAGCCAAAACACATGTTGCCTGGCATTAGGAATTTTCAATGGAAAAGAATTGAAATCTAAAAGCATGTTAAGTGTTCTAAAAATAGCTCAGCAAATGTCTACTCTCTTATTCTCTGTTGTAGGATTCTGATCATATAAAAATATACAATGTTAGATGCAGATACCATGATAAAATAATGTCTGAAGGAACCTTGTGCATATACAGTACACTCAAAGAACAATGTGCACACATAAATGCGTACATAGTTTCATGGTTTAATGTCAGGTTTAATATAAAAAAAAAGGTGTGGGAAAATTTATTTATAATCATTTGAGAGATATAATTGTTACATTGGTAATAAGGGGAAATACAATTGTAGGTTCTAGATGCATGGCCTTAATTGCATTGTCTCAAATCCAGTGGCAAAAAACTGACTTTGTTGTTAAAAAATTCCTTTACAATTGTTTTAAGAGGCATTTCATGATCACAGCACCTATTCTCAACAATTTGATATTAAGGTGCATTTCGTGATTTCAGCACCTTCTGTTTTCACATGGATACATACATCCTGAGAAAAGCTTATTCCCAAAAGTTGGCTGATCCCAATCTGCGGTTTTGTGTTTGAGCAATTGCTGGTTCCCATGGTACCATAGGTCTACTGTGCTGTTATTTCTGTCCGTGTCCGTTTACGGACAGAAAATACCAAAATTGCGAATTTCACAGATGCGACACGTAATTTGCACGTAGATGGGGCCACACATGGATTACTTGGCACGGTAAGATGATATACAAATCTCAACATTTTTTAAGTAAGTCGGGGGACGAGGCTGTGGATCGAAATGCCCCTTTAAGATAATTTGAGGCCACTGGCCTAGGTCTGGTAGTGATTTGCATGCATAGTATACAGTTGTCAAAAAGTTAACCCCAAAGAGCTCTAAATACTCTTTCTTTTTTGTAATGTTAATTTTTTTCAATCAGTTTTTTAAATGGTTGAGTTATAGCCATTATAGCAAAAACAATTTACTTTGTCCATGTGCAGGGGTTAATATAGCTATTCAATAAGGGTCTTTAACATTGCTCCTCTATGAGATCAGGTATTCTTGACTTCAGCGCATTTGTTTTGTTTGTAAAACGTGCCCCCATAGCCGTGTGTTGCAATTTCTGTCTGTTTATGGCCAAAAAATCAAAATTACGTAGTCAGGTTGGGTTTCTAAGGAAATCTTATACGAGGTACTGGTTACCCTGTAGAATTAAAAGAAGATCTACCACAAGGGCATCAGCTCTGAAGATCTAATGGCAGCCATCCAGCACATCTTGCCTTGCAATGGTGGCGTGGTTGCCCAAGGCTAGGCCCACAGCCGAAAACTGTGGATTGACGTCAGGAAGGGCATCCAGTCAATGATCTTTTGCTCAATAGTAATCCTCAACACGTTTTGGGTGAATGTGAGGTGGATCCGGTCACCCCCGTTTGTGGGGACAAACCCGGATTTTAAACTTTGGTTTCACTAGATTATGCATGTGAGATTCTAGGCGCACATACTATACTTGGTCCAATAGTTCAGATGATATAAAAATGTCACTTTTAGGAAGAGGCTGTGGATCACTAAATGCCCCTTCAATTGGTAAATAAGGATGTTCTTCCTAGCCCTAAGAAAAAAGGCAAAATAAATTGTTGTACAGGGTGAGTCAAAAAAAACTTGACCCAGATTATGTATCACGCCATTTTGAATATTTAAGTAACAAATATCTAACATTGTGATATCATCTGAAAGCCTGTTTCAATTATCTTTAAGATGCTGCCAAAATCATTCACATCGGTTAGGTATAGACGAGCTACAGTCGTTTGAATCAAGTAGTCTGTTTTGCGCTCTGTCCACGGATCACATTAAAACGAATGGCGTTCAGCGAAGTAAATCTGTCTCCAGAAGAAAATCGGGCTATTTTTATTGACTGCAGAATAAATGTGATGATATGTCTATGTTTATGTCAAATAAAGTGGATCTTAAAGGTGTTAAAGCCAGTGCATATGGTAAGTGTAGTTCAAAACACTTTTTTCAAGATGTGGATATTTTGTACAAATATAGACAATATTTTAAACTTAAAGGGTACCGAGGTCGGTTCCTTCGTATTAGGTTTATGATTTCTTAACTCCTCCAGCCTCCAGAAACTGATTCATGTATCGTGTGATTTATTTTCAAATGATTTTTGTGAGTGATGAGAAACGTTAAGCTGGCATCAATGGTAAAGTTGACTGGAATTTTGTGGGGTTAAATACCCTTATCATCTTAATTTTGGGGAGTCATTGCTTAGTTAACCGCCGTGCATTCAAATGGAAGCCGTGGATGGTAAAAGCGGACTCCTTTATTCAAAAGACTGTAGTCGCCTATACTTCTCCGATGGAATTATCTTGCAGCAAATTAATGCAAATGAAAAGGCTTCTAATGAATACCACATATTTTACATAAATGTTTATTCCAACAGTCAAATGGTGACACATCAGGGTCAGTTTTTTTTTACTCACCTGTATAATATGTTTTCAAAGTTGATCATTTTTAAAAGGAAAAGTGCGAGTTGGAGGTGGATGCTTGTTGAGCTTGAATCACCTTAAGTCTTGTGAGACAGTTACATAAGGGAAAATACCTCCTTTGTAGGAAACACCATGTTGAAACAACATAACTCTTTGGGTTAAAAACAAAGTAGTTCTTGAACCACAGCGTTTCCTGCTTTCGCGATCCACATTTCCTTCACTCTTGCACAATTTGACCTCATGACCTATTGCAGCTATGTGACCTTTAACACTACCATACCAGGCAGTCATGTATGGTGCACCTGTGACTTGAGTTTGGTGGCAATTCAGAGTTTTACTTTTTCATGCACAACAATTTCAAAAAGGAAATCCGAAACTTTAACACACACACACAAAACACATGCACATACTACATACACATGGATGGATATATTTGGATTAGTCTGTGCTTTCCCTTCACTATGGCCAAAAACACATGCATGCATCGTGCACACATGCTTGTGCACCACATTCATATTTGTACTGGTAAATTCCTACTTACGTGCAGAAGAGATTTTTTGATAGAATTTAAATTGCATGGATCGGTTGTAAGACCATGTAACCGAGAACATTTGGAAGGTTACTGGACAAACAAGAACAAAAGAAAACAGCCAACCTTGTTTTTGAACTTGTCCTGCTATCGTAATCATGCCTATAGAAAACCATGCATTGATTTTCTGTCATGCACGACAAAATAAAATCATCATCTTTTACACAAAGACAGCGGATTGGGGGGGCCTCTTCTGGAATGTCCTCATGTCTACTTTAAGGGATTTTTTCTCTTTGTGTGTTTTATTTATCAAAACTCAGAAAATCGGACGAAAGACAAGGGGACAAACTCCTTCTCACACCACACCTTAGGGTTAAGGTATTGGTTTATTTGTTATGTTTTGTGCAAGCATAAAGTAACAAGGTGTTCTCGAACACAAAGGTCCCCCGCCCGTCGCGGTACTAAATGGAGGGAAAGTAATATAACTTAAGATCACAGGGAGGATGGTGATGTAAACCAGAGAGGCTCCTACCCATAGCAGTTTCAATACCCTGGATGACCTTGACAAATATTCTGGTATCAATGTTGACTACAACCACCAAGTTTCATTACCATACAACCATTTGTATTTGTTTCACTTGAATGGCCCCACATGACCTTGAAAATGACCTTCACATTTTCGAGGGCACTGATGTTGACTCACACCCACCAAGTTTCCTGAACCATACAACCATTTGCAGTGAATTGACCTCAGATGACCCAGAAATGACCTTAAAAAAACTTGGCATAAAATGTTGACTGCACCCACAGGTTTCATGACCATACCATGCATATTGATTTGAACCTTGGATGGCCCCGCATGACTTGAAATGACCGTCAAATTTTTGTGCACTAAATATTGACCACACCCACCAAGTTTCATCATCCTACCACATGTTTAGGGATTGACCTTGAATGACCCCACTTGACCTTGATTTGACCTAAAATTTTGTCAGCACCGAATGTTGAGCACACCCACCAAGTTTCATCATCCTACCACAATTGACAAGGTTTAAAGCAATTTTTGACCACATTGGACCTTTCCTTTGACCCCATGCACATGACCCATCTCCGAACTAATTTTACTGCCGCCTCCTAAGTAGACATATGGTGCAAAGAGGGACACTCATACTTGCTAGATCAAAAGATATCGGTTGAACAAGGTTTATGGGCAATTGAACCCTTTTTAACCATATTTTTGACCTCATTTGACTTTGACCCATGACCCTTCGGATCCCACCCGCGCATACTCGAGATAATCTATGTTGCGAAGATGGCAACCCGCGTTCAATTTTGGATTGAAGATGTTAATGCAAATTCAAGCTAAAACTGAACATTTGACATTCAACTTCCTCAGCAGTCATCCCTTTATTTATGACTTTTCATGACATTGAGGCACTACGAGGAAAAAAAAACTTATTCATTAGTAAATCACCATTGATACATTAGCGATGAAGATTAATACACACCGGACAATCAAAGCACTTCCATTGGAAAAAAACAGGTGAGATCTGGACCTCAATATATGTAATGGTTTGGAAGTTCAACCAAAGGTGTGCTATGGCCTTGGTATTTTCATGTTTATCTTTCTATAATTAATATCACATCAATTAATATTTCAAAGGTACAGCAGTATGCATTTGTGCAAGCTGTACATAAACACTATATGTAATGATGCTTCTGCTGACCTCGTACGTTTGAAACTGTTGAAGATGTTTTTAGCCTTGTCTCTGATAGATCGCACCAAACTGCTGTGAACAAGCCGCTGGCGTCAATAACTTCCTTCTTAACACCAATCTCCCCATAGCGTAAACTGATAGCTTAAACTTGTTAAGCACCTGTACGAAGACGGAGAGGTCAGTTTTCTGATATACTAATAAACAAAAATGCAGGAAGAAGATGGAAGAGTGTCAAAAACAATCCTACTAGTCTGCTCTAAAAAGCGAACGGTTACTTGTGCTTGTCGGTCACTTTTTACATTGCCTTAAATATGGACTGCAGTAAAGGGTCTACGCACGAACCGCAAGTTTGTTTCCCACGGTACTTGATGGGTGATGGCAAGTGCTAGGCTTTCTATTACGTAGAGAACAACAATTGACAAAATCGGGAAAAAAGCACCTTTAAGCTAAATATAGTGGTAGTTTCCAATCTGCAGTTGCTTACAGGAACGTGCACATGCCCACACACACAAATAAGCCCACATACACACAATACATTCTACTTCAAAAATATTCCAGTTATTTTCCATTTGCTGAAGTTTCGAAGTTATTGGTCATTTTTTTATCAAATAATACATGGTGTTTTGTTCCAAGCAAAAAAGGAGGCTATATTTATCTCACCTCAAGGTGAAGGTGACGTCATTATGCGTCTTTGCATTCCCACTAGCGTCTCAATAGTGAGGCCTTTGTTCGCGTGCGTATCATGCTTTGATTCCAAGCATAAGCGCGCGCGCTCTGCTGCAGCAACATAAAAAAGTTGCAGTGTAGTGACGTCACCTTCAACTTAAGATGAGGACAAAGTATAATTATTCATGTCTAAGAACTAGGAGTTCTAAATTCCTTTTTTAGATACACTTAAATGCGCTTGTTCCGATTATGTCTATTGTGTTTTTACTTGATTGAGAGCCCTGGGACTTGCACGTATACGCCCTCATCAAGACCGTGGGAGGAAACAACTTGCGGTTTTGCTGTAGGAAGCAATAATGAAGATTGCAAAGCCCTATTCAATACTGTGGCTTAATATTGATGGTTAACCACTAAAACAGCGGTTTTTTTTTGTGTATATCTTAGGAATGAAATGGATTTGAGGGCTCAAATTTCCGGACGACAACAAGAAAAATACGGTAAATCAGGGGGGTCCCAAAGACGATCAGAACACGCACCTTAAATGTAATACATATTGAAGTTGGACAAAGGCAAAGCTACTGGAAAATGAACTACACAAAGTCATTTATGATACAAAAACCACTAATGCAATTCAAGTGAATTTCTGTCAAATTAGTACTTTTTTAATTAACAATCTGATTCCAACACAACTAATTAAGCGTGCATGTTCAATCACCTATGGGAACCCTGATTTAAATGGAAGTAGTTCATCAATTTTTTATATCAGATAAAAGGCCATATTTCTCATTGTCGTCTGAAATTTAAGCCTTCCAAATCCATTTCTTTCTAAGATAAAGCAAAAATGTGCCACTTAAATGGTTAACCATCAATATTAACACAGAGTGCAATTAGGGCCTATGCATTGTCACTTCTACGATCAAAAATGAAAGTTGGTTTCCCACAATAATTGGTTGTCAATGCATGTAAGATTATCCTTAGGATTACGATTCAGTAAAAATGTAAAATGGCCATGCCTTAATTTTTTAATTAATTTAAAAAGACTATTTTCTTTTTCTTTTCTTTTTTTTTTTGGTGGGGGGGGGATTTAGGAGTAACATTATATACAATTATAGTGCAATATGTTACACTACGCACTGCACACATGTTAAACAGTAATGCATTTTGGTTTAGAAGTTACTACTTAAATTGATTAATTTTGGGCAAAGGACATGATTTAATAAATATTAATTAAAGAACCACCTCTTGTCCCACTAGCCAAGTTTCATGCCAAAATTTCAAACCGTTTTGATATCAGAGAGCTATCAAAACCTCATTAGTATTTGTAAAATTAATATGTTAACCCAAAATGAGGCGCTTTTGCTTGGCGTTTTCCCAACCATACAAGAATATATGCTGCAGTAGCAAACTTTTCTGCTGGACCGCGCACACAAACAATCTACGTCTCGTGTAATTTCATTAAGTACACATCCAATTTGAATCTGAAAGGCCTGCATAGAGTGCCATCAAAGTGCACTAACTACAACATATCCTTGTCTTTAAGCAATGTGAAAGATTTCACCCACACAGCTAAGAGCGCAATACACGATTACACAATGATCCATTGCTCCATTTCATTTGAAACACTGTCACTCGCAGTTTAAAGATGCTCTGCATGATTACAAAACCCTTCTCTCTTTCATTTGAAAGACTGTCCTCACCCACCCAGAATTAATTAATATGCAATGCATGGTTATACCGTATCCATTACACTATTTCATTTGAAAGACGATCACCAACAGCTTAAAAAGTGCTGTGCATGATTACAGCAATAATTTGAAATACTGGCACTCATAGAGCTTTAAAGGTACCCTGCTTGACTGCAACACATCATTTTCTCCATTCCATTGCTAAGGCAGGGATACTGCATCATTACAATCATTCTCGCTATTTCATTTCAAAGTCTGTACTACACATACAATAAATCTCCATTTCCATTTACACATTCACAACTTTATTTATTCAAATGGTCTGTAGACTGGCCCCACTCTCTATCTGTTTCTTGCCTATGTCCTGGGAGAAGTTCCACTGGTCTGTAGACTGGCCCTACTCTCTATCTGTTTTCTTGCTATGTCCTGGGAGGAGTCCAATGTTCTGTAGACTGGCCCTCTCTCTATCTGTTTCTGCCTAGGTCCTGGGAGAGTTCCGGGTCTGTAGACTGGCCCTACTCTCTATCTGTCTTCTTGCCTATGTCCTGGGACGAGAGGTTCAATGGGTCTGTAGACGGGCCCTACCTCTATCTGTTTTCTTGCCTATTTTCCTGGGAGAGGTCCAATGGTCGGTAGACTTGCCTACTCTCTAGCTGTTTTCTTGCCTATGTCCTGGGAGAGGAGTTCAAATGTCTGTAGATGGCCCTACTCTCAATCTGTTTTCTTGCCTATGTCCTGGGAAGAGATCAAGGGTCTGTAGACTGGCCTACTCTCTATCTGTTTCTAGCCTATCTGTCCTGGGAGAGAGTTCCAATGTTCTGTAGACTGGCCCTACTCTCTATCTTGTTCTTGCCTAGGTTCCCTGGAGAGAGTTCAAATGGTCTGTAGACTGGCCCTACTCTCTTCTTTTTCTTGCCTATGTCCTGTGAGAGAGTTCCAATGGTCTGTGACTGGCCCTACTCTCTATTGTTTTCTTGGCCTATGTCCGTGTAAGAGTTCCAATGTCTGTAGACTGCCCTACTCCTATCTGTTCTTGGCTATGTCTTGGAGAGAGTGAAGGAATAGTGGGAGAGAGGAAGAAGAAAATACATTGGTCCTTGGACCGCATGTGTCGCCTGCCGTCACGGTTTGTAATGAAAGTCCTCAACTTACCTTTGACCTTGATATGTGACCTTTGACCTCATAACAAATGAGCGATGCATGTAACTCCATAAACCCATTTGGTTTTCAAATGAGGTTATTTTTACATTTTCAGCCTATTTATACAACTTGACCTCACATGACCTTTGACCTTGGTATGTGCCCTTTGACCTCATCACCAATGTGGATTTCATGTTGCCCTTGCCCAAATTTGGTTTAAATCCATCAAAGTAGTGATATTACAGGCAAATGTTAACCCTTTTTCACAACAGACAACAGACATCGACAACAGACATCGACAACAGACATCCAACACAGACATCAACAACATCAAACCCAGACAAACAGTGGACAAAGTTGATCCTATTTTGTCTTCTGCCTTAATGCAGGCGACACAAAAGTTAGAAACTTGGTTGGTCTCGAACCCTCACCGGGATACCTGCACAACAGTGTTTTACTGGCATGGCCATCGATTTCTTGCCCATCTAGTGTTGATTGATGTAATTGCTACATCCAGGCCTTAGTGCATTTTTCTTCACTCAGTTCTGTGGTGTTCTGTGGTGTGGCATTAGGGCTAGCAAATTGTACAATAATACCCCCAAATGCATCACTGTAAATAAACCAATTTCGGGGTTCTGCTTAAAGTGACAGGAGAGATTTTTTAGGATACAAATCTCTCTAAATTTTCACTGGATCGTCCGTAGACCACCTACCGAGACGTTTCGAAGGTTTATTGAAACAAACAAGTACAAAAGAAACCGAAACCTTGTTTTTGATACTTGCCTGCTAATCAAATCGTCCCCATAGAAAACCATGCTTTGACTTTTTGTCGTGCACGCAGAAATACTAAAATCAATCATCTTATTACATAAAGACGGCGTATTCCGGCTAATTCACTCAGGTGTGATCTAATACATTGATAATCATCCAATTGCAAAAACGGGGATCGACAAAAATTGGGACCTCTTCTTTCTGGAAATTCCCTCATGTCTCTTTAAAATGCGTTCATCAGGGAAAAATTCAGCTGATTGTATTTTGCAGGGATGAGTTCAACAATACATGCTTGATGAGTGGGATGTGACTAGTAGAGTCAAGAATTGAAGATCTTGTAGGAGAGTACTAGCTTTTGCTATAGGTTGGTGGGATTTTATGTTCTCGTACAGTCCGCCACGGACACTGCTTACCTGCCCAGTGTACGCGCCATCGGCTACGCAGTAGTTTTTGGCGCATGCTTGACCAATTACGCATTGCGTTGCTATGTGCGATATCCCTGGCAGTTTCACACACCTTACGCTGGCGTATGTTCAATTCTGTCCGAGAATTAAATCCGCCAACTATAATTCAAATCAGAGATCTTTTATTACAGAAGCCATTATTTTAAGACAGATCATTTATAGCTAAATCTCTGAGGGGTTTGACTTCATTACAAACCAATACAAATGTGCCAAAATCTCAAAATTTAGACCAAAATTGAGGAAGTGTGCTAACAGGAATGGCAGACTAGTGTGGGAGAGCATGGCCCACTGATGATTATAGGATATTCACCGTTGGTGCTTAAGGTCCCCAGTTCGAACCCTGGTCGGGCCACTTTCCAGGATTTAATCAGATACTAAAAGTTATTAGAAGTATTGACTAAAACTAGAATTCTACTCTCTCACCCGCTTTATTTGGACATGGACAAATGAATATTGAGAATATCCCATCCTTCAGAGGCGACATTAAGCCAGTGGCGTAACAGGCAGGGGGGGCAGGTTGCCCCCCCTGACGACTTTGGCCGGGAAAAAAATTGCAAAAATCATGCTAAATCAGCCGTTTTTTAGCCCTCTGACCGGGAAAAAATTGGCCTTTCGACCCCCCTGAGAGGGAAAATTTCCCAAGACTGGGAAGGCAAGTTTAGCGCTTGCGGCGGTTAACGAGTGGTTGATTGATAATAAATTGTCTCTTCATCTGGGCAAAACTGAGTCTATCCTGTATGGTCCGAGACGTAAACTTGCGAAACAATCAGAGCTGAAGATCAAATGTCATGATACTATAATTACTCCCAAAACTGAAATCAAATATCTTGGGCTGGATCTTGATCAATCATTAAGTGGTGAAATAACTGGTAACAAGGTTATCAGGAAGTGGGGGGTGGGGGGGGGGTGGGGGGGGTGGGGGCAAACGGTAGACTTAATTTCATTCAGGATAAAAAGTCGGTATTTAAAATCGTACACCAGAAGTTGTTAGTTTCAGCTCTTATACAATGTCATTCGAAAATTATGGTTTGTTCCATTGGTCTCCACGTTAACTAATCAGACACAAACAACAACTTCAAGTTTCACAAAACACATCATCAGGAACTCTTAAACTTGTCCCTAGTTCGAATATTGTGCTAGGGAATTTGCAAGTATACTGGCTTCCTGTTTTCTTTTAAGAGTTCGCAATTAATGAATTATCCTGTTTTTCTGTCTTTTAAATGGTAAAAGCCCAGCCTATCTTCTGGATAGTGTAACAAAGTCTGTGGATGTCCATAAATACTCTACCAGGTCAGGCCTATGGCCCTTCCAAAATTCGCAGGGTCTTTATGGGCAAAAAACTTTTGCCTTTCAAGCCGTTGATATTTGGAATAAACTGCCTTCCGTAGTTCCGTATTATTGTATTTAACAAGAGGAAGTCAAAAACCATTTACTGATTCAACTCAAAATCTGAACAAAGTTGGTGTATGTAAGATTATGTTTAATTTTTCTGGCTGGTCCTATTTATCTTTTATTGCTTTTTGGTGTGCAATATTTTATATGTCTTTTATATAACTTCAAAATGCAGGTTGATGTGCAGGTGTATAAGTTTTGGGGGGTCAATCCTTTTATGTATCTTGTCTTTTACCCCCTGTAGCGCAAGGCACCACATGGCAATAAGTCTTTTTATGTATGCTTTTTTGTGTTTCTTATCCTTGGTTTGACCTAAATACAGTGAATATGAATGCATGAACATTTTTCGAGACTTAGGGTGATAACCTTTGACTGTCCCAAGCTGTCCTGGGAAGTTTCAAGGGATACCCCCAATAGTGGCTATACCTCTGAGGTCTTGGTCCTCTAAATTGTATTCTATTACCTCTGCTGCCCATTATTGAAAATGCAGCATTCTGATTGGTCAGTTTACTGCCCATTATTCTGCAATAATGGGTCGCCAATGCATTTTCTCATTAGATCGCGCTGTTTTCGGTAATAGAATAGAAATAAATGGTTTGCAGTATTATTTATGGGCTCATAATGTATCCTCGGCCGGAAAAAAATAAAATAATGGACTCGGCTGCGCCTCGTCCATTATTTATTTTTTTCCGACCTCGGACACATTATTCGCCCATAAAGGATACTGCATCACCCTTTATTTCTTAAATAAATAGATAAAGCATGAACATTCCCCCAGTCCTCACTTGCTTTAAAAAAATTAACCTGTCATTACTAACTCAATTGAAATCTGACCTTTGACATATCTTTTTTTTTTTTAATTGCTATAAGTTTGGACATGACACATTTCCAAGTTTGGACATGACATATTTCCAAATATAACAATTCAAACAAAATATTTAAAATTTCTCAAATTTTTTTTAAGTTGAATTAAATCAAATTTAAATCAAAATCATCCAAATTCTCAAAAAAGCAAATATAACATCTCTCACAGCACAATCACACATGCATCCTAAAATCAATTGCCAACCTTAATTTTCCACCTTGCATTGCACATGTCCAGGTCTTTGATTAATAAACCAAAGCATAGAATTGACCAGTTTCCAAGACGTCCCTGGACTTTTCGCAACACACACAAGCAAAAATTGACGACAAGATTGTCATCTTCCGCACCTTGTGGCTGCACCCGAGTTGATTTCCATTTAATAGCCATACTGAAACAAAAACATCTTATCCACCCTGGAGGGCAAATCGTGATTTATCAGGATCCACCTCCTACATTATCTGTGAAAATCTCACGAGTCACACGGATTCCATCGGGTGAATGTAATGAGGCCATGCCAGAATGGCTGCTTTACAGTGTACATTGTAAAACTGTACACTTAAAGCATTTCATTCATTTCTCCATAAGAAATAGAAAATTCAAAATTATAAAGTACACTTAAAGGCACTATCAGTGATTTGATAAATCAGAAAATCGAAAAAAAATCAGATTTTTGAATGTTTGTAACAAGTATAGGTATCCTAACACCCCCTGCAAATGATAGGACCACAAGGAACCTAATAAGGGCAAAATCAGAAATTTTAGTCGTTATTGTCCGTTCAGACACTTACTACAACACGTAATTGAATGGAGATTCATATCTTTGAACACTGCCGTTTGCTTCCTTTTCTGTTAATTCCTGACTTGGAAAAGGTAACTTATGAGAATTCTAGAGACTTATTCTTCACTTTTGAACTATTCCTACTAATTTAAAATATTTTCACTCTTTCGGATAAATCACTGATAGTGTCTTTAAGATGGAGGAGTTACATCCAAGAGCAGAATGCCCAAAAGTGATGCACCAAAACTAAGAGTATTACACAAAAAAGCAAGAAAAAACCTATCATAAACCACTCTCAGCGAAAACTTCCACCACATGTGCGCACACAAAACACACACACGCAAATAAAATAAGTGCCAAAATATTCTACTGTAGCCAAAGCAACTTAAGCAGCAATCATTGAGTTACACAGCAGTACTATATACATAATTTTCATGGAAGCATGGACGGAAAGAATGATTATATTTGATAGACCCAATTTGCCAAAAGAAGTTGGACACATGTACACAAGAATCTTGCACAGCTGCGCCTTAGTGACTGGGAGGGGGAGTGACATACATCAGGGAAGGCACTTTATGTCAGTGCTGAACCCTGTCACCAAAAGCATACCTTTATTTCTCTACAAATGCCTTTTCCATTTCTCTAGAAAGAGAGGAGTAGGAAAAATGCGGGGACATGAAAGGGAAGAGATTCAATGGACCAGATATTATCATATCTATGTTAAATCTAGCATTTTTCAAAATGCTATGGAACTGTTGGTGCACTGTAATGATTTAAATGTGCACCAACGGTTCCCATTTCCATAAAGGCATTGGGCACATCCACTGAGGCAAGGAATCCAAAATTGCACAGGGGTGACACATGACCAAATAAATCATCCCTTTGAAAAAACACATAATAAAAAAAGGGCTTAATAAATTTTGTTTATCGAACCAACGTTGGACATAATATTGGATTTTTGGAAAAGAATTTTCTATATCAAATTAAGTTGGAGAATTTTCAAAAATCTTGGTACTTGATACCAATACAGGATAGATTTTAAGATACGGGCATGTGAGCAGAGCCACCACGTTTCAATCGACACGTAAAACTCATTGCGGCATCCAAGCATGGGGTACTTTCAAAGTTTCAAATTTCTTTATTTTCCGATATTCCAAGTATTGATCATGGTCTCAATATTCAGTTTATCATATTAGCAGTTAATAATCAACGATTCTTTGTAGCAGGTACACAATTGCTTACAAGGCGATCTTCTGTTTTACCGGAACGACCCAATACTACACAAAACAGGGAGTGATTTAGTGTTGTGCCACCACACACCATTGATCGCCCAATACCCCTGGCTGGTGCCAACTGTCAGAGAATTTACATGTTGGTACTTCTGTATGATGCTTCATGTACAGAGAACTTAATTTAAAAAAAGTTGTATGTTATTCATCTGAGATTTGATGGTCATGATATTATCACAGAGATATAGGATGTTCACCCAGGTCTGGGACCAAAGTCTAAGTTCCCTCATTAACTGCGACCAATAGACGAATACCAGGTTGATAACTTAACCTTTCGGCCTGCAGAACGCCACAGCGTTCCACGGGATCAGGGCCGTCAACCCTGCAGAACGCTGTAAGCGTTTCTACGGTATGGTCGTATTAAAAAATTTATAGCACTGCAAAAGAGACGAGCCTGCCTGATTAAGTTTTCCCAGCATTGCTAGATATATGACCTTCACATCAACCGATAAAAATATAAACCTTAATAGGAAATTTCTCCATAAATTATCATTGACAAATCATATCCATCCATCAAAATTTTGGCCACATTGTGATCCAAAATGGCGGACCGTCAACGGGTATGACTGCGGCGGAAGTTGTGACGAAATAATGCGGCGGATGAAGACAGTTGAGGATGACTTGAGAGTGATTATTCAGTAGACGATATGTCCGTAGGATCTGATAATGACGATGTTAGTGAAGCATGCTGATGTACACAGCGATGATCATGATGTCACAGTCTCTGTAAATGATGGCGATGGTGATGGAGCCGTTGGTGCCATCTACATGAAAATGCTGACAACAAACAACGCAGCTGAGGATGCAGATGATGGGAATCAGAATGACAATGAGCCAGACCATGACCCAGACAGTAATGTGATTGCACCTGATATGACCATGTACTGTGGTAGAGGCAACCTGCTGACGCCAACGCAGCTAACGTAGATGGAGGTGAAAATGGTGCACAGCCTCGGGCACCAGCACCAAGAATCATAGATCCTCATGTTGGAGCCTATCGGGAAGGAGAACGGGGATGGCCGATTTTCACTACACCTAATGGGCCTCTCGACATGATGAGACATCGACTGTGGACGCGATATTTTCAGATATGTTCACTGGTGGCGAAGGTGGTGGGGATACAGATGTTGTTGATGTCCTTGTTGGTGAAACGAACAGATATGCACGCAGTACAAGGATGACAACACCGAAGACCGTGTGCCAAGCGATGGAAGGACATTGACAGAAACACCATGAAGGGATTCCTGCAATCATTCTAGTACAGGGGTAGTATCTTTGCCCACACTTGCCATGACGGAGAACCCATGGTTGTTCAATTTGGCCATTGCAGACTCAGTCGCGGAGATTTCTAGCCATACTAAAGTTTCTTCATTGTGCAAACAACGCTGCAGCAATTGCACGTGGATTACCTGGCGTGATCGGCCTTTTCAAATTCTGTGGTATTATGAAAAGTTTTATAAAGAATTGGCAGCGCTGCTACTCTCCTGCCCGAGAGATCAGTATCGATGATGTATCAGCGCCTTCAAGGGACGGACTTACATGAAACAATAACCCAATGAAAACCACACAATGGGGTATTGCGTTGGAGTGTGGCAGAATCAAAAAGGGATAACCACGGGTGGCAAATTTTTGCAGGCAGGGGACACCATGTCACGTTTCAGGGAATGGAGCAACATATGACATTGTGATGAATGTTCTTAGTGAAAATGAATACTCGACAAAGGACTCATGATGTATAGGATAACTTTTTTTCATCTCCATTGTTATTTAGGAGATTGTCTAACATTGGACGGGGGCTGCAGGTCCGCTACGTGTCAATCGGCAATTGATTCCAGATGTTTATAATCACGCGAACCAAGAAGACCCCGACCCTCCTTTGTTGGCACGGGATGGCCGATTAACAAGATACATTGTGGCAAAGAACAAGAAGGGAGCACTCGTCACATCGATACCAAAAAATCAATGATAAAACTTCAAGAAACGATACAGGACAAGACTGCTCCCACCAAACCAGCTCGAGGTACCAAACGAAATGCCATTGAATTATATACAAAATATATGCGGGGAGTGGATCTTGCTGATCAGCAGATGGGCATTCTATGTTCGACACAAAAGTTGAAATGGTGGAAAAAAATCTTTTTCGGACTGATAGAAACATCTTTTGTGAATACGCTCATAATTTACAAAGCGCTACATCCAGGAGAAGCTGTTGACAGAAACCGACTTCGGCTTGACATTATATCGGGATTATTGGAAGATTTTGTTCGTAAATCTAACAAACGCGGTCGCCGATACTCAAATCCACCTCCAATGAGAACAGTCGAAAGACATTTTGACACATTAAATCCAGTTCAAATTGGAAATAAACCGCAGCGGTTGAGATGTGTTGTTTGTACACCACCAAATGGCAAACAGTGTCGCACATCCAACTGGTGCAAACAGTGTAAAGTTGCTGTGCACAAGTACGAATGCTTTGAACGTTTGCATACACTGAATGATTATAAGTTCAACTGTGCAGGTCCTGGATCACATGCTTAAATAACTTTTTTTTCAGAACTTGAATATTGCAAGCATGTTGTATATATTTTGTATTGTGTGTTTTTTGTTTTTTGTTTGTTTTTTTAATTTCATGCTTGATACCATACGAAAATCATATTCAAGAAAATGACACTCAAAAACTGACATGTTATATCATGCATTGTGTTTTTTATGGGTACGTGCAACATGGACATATGTTCATGTGTTTTCGTATACATTGTAGGCCATACATGTACTCATTTCATATACGTTTACAATGTACAGAAAATAAAAACTAATAATTTTACTTGATTCAAATTCAATTATACATGTTCATGATTTTCATGAATTTACATTATAGGCCTTTTGCAGTATGCAAGACTACATGTCATGTATCACATGTACGTGCACAGGTTGCAATATTGTTAGCCAATTTATTTTGAGATAAATTTCCTATCATGTGCAATGCATAATGCACACAGTAAGTATGCATGATCAAAATTTAGGGAAGTTTTGGCCTCAGGATTTGTAGCATACAGAGAACCTGGCAATTTGTTTTTGTTTTTTATCGGTTGCGTGCAAGCGATAACCAAGCATCAACTTGCTTGGTTGGTTGTCGGTTGCACTCTGTTGCTGAGCATAAAAGAAAATAACAAAAAGTGCCAAGTTCCAGTTATTTTCATAATCCAGTGACCAAAACGTCAACATCTATTGTGTCATTTATACAGGTACATGTGCATTTTTTTCATTTTACTACCCAGTACTATAGTTGTTGCCGGTAAATCATTGACGAGAGCATACGTCTGCAATGTAGGTAAAGCGTAGTTTTCAACATATACGGCACAGTATTATGCATGATGTGGTGTGCATACACACCAAGCATGTATATTACTGCATTGTATGCATTGAAAATTCCGCCCTATCTACATTGTGTAAGTACACTGATGCTACTCTTGTGACTCACATGTATAACTTCAGCTTTTAAATTTGAAGCAAAACATTTGCACCTGCTGCAAATTTATGAACTGTTTTTATGTGGTCATACATGTATGTGGAAAATATCAAATTGTGTATGTAAATATTGTGTATGTCTATAAACGTGTCTATACAATACATGAAATAATAAGTGCAAAAAAAAATCTCATGCAAGAAAATTCCTCATTCCAGTATAATGCATTTTTACAACTTTGTGAGTGTGTGTGTATTAGGCAAGGGGGTGAAACGCATTCAAAACCAGTCGTCCGTGCTGGGCGCTGACATTTTGAATATTGCACGGAATAATTATCAGTTTGGGTGCTTGTATACACACATAATGTCAATTCGATACAAACAATCCGCCAAAATATCAGTTGTTGGATGTTGGGTGCTATTG
This sequence comes from Ophioderma brevispina, assembly GCA_023653785.1. Lineage (NCBI taxonomy): Eukaryota > Metazoa > Echinodermata > Ophiuroidea > Amphilepidida > Ophiodermatidae > Ophioderma > Ophioderma brevispina. The sequence goes on from JAMKCH010003766.1 coordinate 97,450, forward strand.
GGTGGTTAAATTTTGTCCTACCCATGGCCACACAATGAATGAAATGACACATCAGTCGTCTTGATTTAAATAAACCGCCTCAATCAATACATCTTTTCACCTAAGCGCGCATTGCATTATGAGAAAAAAGAGTATCTGCGCACAATGATCCAGGTACACTATTTTTACACCTGGCCACCTCTAACACATACATTAATTTGTATCACTACCAATTAGTGTATATGCAAAGCGGCACCCACAGTATGTGGAAGAAGCGGAGGCAGCCATTGCTTTCTATTGTTGGTACTCTAGGTTTTCTTTGTGGTCGGCAAAACATGCGAGACGGTGAATTTCTAAAGATTACGTAACGTTTTGCCTCTCTATCTATATAGAACCTCTTTGGTATTAGGTGCAATATGGTAAATGAAGCCTGGTTGAAGGCACTTTTCAGAAGAGAATGTACACTGTACAGCTGAACATGTAGAAAGAAATAACAAATTCAAATGAGAGTCATCAAGAAAAGTTACACCCATTCATTATTTACAAATCAAATCAATTCATTTCCAGCTCTGGTACATGTTCTTTTAGTCCTTTTTCAAAAATACCATTTTTGATAATAATGCTCTAGACAACAAAAAAGCACACAAGGAATATGTGGTATATTGTGATATAGGATAGTTACAGAACCTTTAAGATTTGTGGTAGTTTGTGGTACATGTGATCTTATCATTGTCATATAAAGTGTGGTTTACTCCAGTACATCCCGCACCGACCCGCGCCCATGTAGCCTATAACACCAAGGTTCCCCTGGGCCCGTTACAACTCATCTTGGCAGCCCTGTACATGGTGGCCTCGGTTGTTGTTAGCTTTTGTTTATTACGTGGTATATGTAGTATAAGATGAGTTACTCCAATTTGGTATAGTTATTATTTTCTAACTACAAGCTACACCACAATGACACACAATCAAATTTTGTGGGTAGTTTGGGGTCTATGGAAGTGCAAGTTATGATGAAAGTTGTGGTATATTGTGTCTGTGGGACGTCCTCACATATACAGCCTGCAGTGTTAGGGGTCACTATATTTTGCAACTTCCTTTTACAAGAACGCAGTATCCGATTCTTTCAAAAATGGTGTCAAATGAAAAGCGTGCGATTGACGTATCACTTGTTTGATGAATTTTATTTGTTTTATTCAACAATTGTCGGAAAAAACTACCATTAGAATAAGATATCAAAAATTTCAATGATTTCACTCCGTAAATCAAAAATTGCAATGAATTTGCAACCGTAGAGGAGCTTTCAAAATTTACTCACCAGACTGCTAAAAAAACATGCGGATATTATGAAACGTTTATACTGTATTACCAACAATTTGTTATGTTCTCTTTATTCAACATACCACAATAACGACAGAAAATATCAATTAGACTGGGTTATATAAAATGTTGTTTCACCTAAGTTGTTTATAGGCCTTTCTTCAGAAAAATAAATTTATATTTTCGGTCATTATATTTTGCGGAATTTACGAGAATGCAGTATCCGATTCTTACCAAAATGGTCTCAAATGAAAGCTTGTGATGTGACCTATCAATGTCCACAGGAAAGTTTATTTGATTTTATTCAACAAGTTGTGGAAAAAAACCCGATTAGAAGAAAAATGATCAAATTTCAACAAAATTTCATCGTAGAGGGCG